>JAUZSV010059822.1:2460-14880 GCA_034780495.1 Parotocinclus cesarpintoi
CATTAAATTTAAATTTTGAATTTTCTGTATTTCTGCATAAATATTACCTAAACATTATCAGTTTCACACAAGTCCCAAAAGTAGACAAAGAGAACCCAGTTAAACAAATGAGACAAAAAGAATATACTGGAATAAATTGGCCATTTATTTATTGAGGAAAATGATCCAACATTACATATTTGTGAGTGGAAAAAGTATGTGAACCTTTGCTTTTGTGATCTGGTGTGACCCCCCCTCTGTGCAGCAACAACTGCAACTAAACATTTTCGGTAACTGTTGATCAGTCCTGCATATCGGCTTGGAGGAATTTTAGCTAATTCCTCTGTACAGAACAGCTTTAAATCTGGGATGTTGGTGGGTTTCCTCACATTACCTGCTCACTTCAGGTCCTTTCACAACATTTTGCTGGGATTGAGGTTATTCCTTTAACTTGGCCATTCTAAAACATTAACTGTATTATTCCTTAACCATTCTTTGGTAGCATGAGTCGTTCTCTTGCTGCATGACCCACCTTCTTTTGAGATTCCATTCATGGGCAAATGTCCTGACATTTTCTTTTAAAATTTTGTGATATAATTTAGAATTCATTGTTCCATCAATGATGGAAAGCCATCCTGGTGCTGCAAAACAGGCCCAAAACCATGATACTACCACCACCATGTTTCACAGATGGGATAAGGTTCTCATGCAGGAATGCAGAGTTTTCCTTTCTCTAAACATAATGCTTTTCATTTATGCCGAAAAGTTATATTGTGGCTTATCCACGCGATCTTTAGCAAACTGCAGACGAGTAGCAATGTTCTTTATGAAGAGCAGTGGTTTTCTCCTTGCAACCCTGCCATGCACACCATTGCTGATGGTGGACTCATGAAATCTCCTTTTTTGTGCCATGATACACAAACATGATTCCACAAACGTTTTTGATAGATCCCTGTTCTTTAAATTAAAGATGCTGCCCACTCACACCTGATTGTCATTCCATTGATTGAAAACACATGACTAATTTCAACTTCAAATTAACTGCTAATACTACAGGTATATACACATACTTTTGCCACTCACAAATATGTAATATTGGATCATTTTTCTCAATAAATAAATGACCAAGTATAATCTTTTTGCCTCATTTGTTTAAATGGGTTCTCCTTATCTACTTTTAGGACCTGTGAAAATCTGATGATGTTTAAGGTCATATTTCCGCAAAAATACAGAAAATTGTAAATGGTTCACAAACTTTCGAGCACAACTGTATGACTTTTAAGACAGGGAAGAAGCTTGGGCATGGTCAAAAACCTACACAACCTAAAATTCTTCTTTCATCTGTAATCATTTGCTGGTTGTTCAAACAAGCCTATCAAGTCATACTCAGTTATGTCCATGTTCCTCATTTCACTAGTCTTTTTACATGAGCTATTAGGAAACCAAGTGCAGGGCTTGAGCATGTACCTCTTTGATTTTGCTACTAAATGTGTCAAATATTTTTAAACCACAAAGAGAATAATGTACATTTACACAATCAACTATGGGGTAAGGTCTGACTCAAGGACCCAACAGTGGCATTTTGGCAGGGTTGGGATTTAAAGCCCGGACCACATTCCATAATTTTTTACATTTCATAAAATAATTATAATTTCTAGTGTTTCAAATATTAAATCTGTTCCAGAAGGTAGAATGCAAAAAGTATTACTAAACACACATTTATTATAGAACTAAATTAGCCCTGCTTTAGTTCTTGCTCATCAGTATGCATAAATAGTATATAGTGAGAAAGAGGGATGGTTCTTTATAGCAGTCCTATATACCTCCAACCTGACAAACTCAGACATAACAAACCAAGTTGACAATTACCCTTAGACTCTAGAAGTAATGCAGATAAAACGTCCATTTGCCCAGCACTGACAAAACACTGGAGAAGTGCAATTATGGGTTTTTCGAGCATTAATGGGAAGTGTGGTAGCAATTGTTCTGCTAGTGCCTTCTGCTCCAGATTAATGTAGGAAAGCGTTTTCATTTGCGTACATAAGTTTGTTTATCTGATTTAAACACTTATGCTAATGAACCTTCTGTTAGCTCTTTAATACCTTACGCACGGTTTAAAATTGTTCCCGAGCATATCCATCACACTAAGCCTCTCTTCTTTCCTTCAGTACCATCCCAAATGCACAGACACCAGACACACATCCACAAAGAGTAGAACGAGAGAGTAGTTAAATAAGAAGGGGGTCTGACAGGAGTTAAGATTTTAGAAATGTTGAGGAGAAAGGGAGTTTTACCTGCTGAACAATAAACAATACGCGTATAAGATATATAAAATGGTTTTGTTTGCAATTAAATATTTTTAAACAGAATGAGGACCAGTGCGGCAAAATGCTTTTTTGTGTCCTTAGTAGACATATGATTAGAGATGTACAAATACAAATTAATTATAAGAATTGGCTGTGATTTGAGTGGGAGTTTCTGAAAGAACTGAAATAACTAATTACTGATTCTGGTTCACTGTCACTCTCTCTCTCTCTCTCTCTCTCTCTCTCTCTTTTTTTTGGAGCAGTGTACAATGTTACTATGTTGTGCTAGCAATCCATATATTGCTTTATTGGTTTTATTCTTCTTATTGCAAACTGAAAAAAATTATTTTGGAATTAGAACAGTTTGTTTGGAACCTCACTCAAGGCAGGTCTGATACTATTAAAATTAATAGAAGCTGTACTTATTTAAATAATAATTTTCGTTTTGTAGCTTTCTCACACACACACATACGAGAGCAGCTCCTTAGATCTCATGTCAAAAGCCCACACTCAGCCAGGTCTAAGACCCACGCCAAACCAGAACCCAATGTGTCTTGGACCCGCACCCTGCCAGAGCCTTGGTCTGCGGTCTCGGATCTGGACTCCCGTCCAGCCAGAACTGACTGGGTCTCGGATTCGTGGCAGGCCAGACATAATCACGTCTCAAACCCACACCAAGCCAGAACTGACCGCACCAACGCAACACACATTTGCAGTATCCACAGGAGCTGCATTTTGTAGTTACATTTAAAGTGTTAAGTGATGTAAATACAAACCTAGAAGCTGCACTTATTGACTTGGATGCATTTAATAAATTACACCTGAGGTGACATTTGTAAACATATGTATGTCTATGTGAGACAGTATAAATGATCATTCCCTAAAACATGTACTTAGTAAATGTATCTCAATTCTGCCCTCTCCAGCTTTGGAATCACAGGTTCAGAGGGCAATGAGTTGCAAATAAAAAACCCTGCAGTGTGCTTACATTTACTTTGACTTTTATTCTGTTGCAGTCAGTATGAAAACCATTTATTTTACATTTTGTCTGGTCCACTTTATTTTATTTAAACATCCATTCCTGCATTTCAGGCCTATAACATTCTAAAAATGTTGGGACAGTAAAGAATTTATCACTCTGTAATGTTGACCATTGAAACCAAAAAATTGAAACCGGGATTGGGCACTCCATAATACCCTGTTTCACTGATCTTTTTCGATTTCCAATCTATATGAGCCTTAGCATATCTTAGCCTTTGGGTGCTACCATTCAAAAAAGATCATTCCCGATCAAGCTTGTTTGCACTGTAGAAGGCTCAGCTTGGCGGAGGAAGGGGAATTCACACTAGCCATTGTCATTTATAGAAGATGTTTTTTTCTGATTTTTTGCCACTTTAATACTGCACACACATTTTCTGCTTGTATTCTAACAGAGACTGGGAAATTATTCTATACGTTCATTGCTAAAACAATAATATTCCTCATCTAATGTTGACCTAAGACTTTTGCACAGTATTGCAGATACAGGCTTAAATAATTTAATTGTCTGAATAACATGTAGGTCACATTTGTCAAGTCGTGTTAGCTATAGTGCTACTTACAGTGAAACATTTCTCAAAGCAGCTTTACAAACCTTGTGGCTTAAGTCCACAGGCCACAATAGCAAGCCTAGGATGACAGTGATGAGAAAGAAACACTGACAGTGGCACTGGCCAAAATATAAAAAGGACCCATCTTTGTTGTTCTTTTAAGCTCCTGCGTTCATTGTTTGTATTATTTTGTAGGTCCGCTCCAGCATGAGGCAAGTGCTGGAGGGAATTAGCTTCCTTCATCAAAATGACATCCTGCATTTGGACATCAAGGTGAATTCATTTTATTTTTGTATTATTGTCTGGCAGATTTTTTTATTGCTGGTTTGATGGCTATCGAAGATTTCTTAGTTTTCTCAGTAACAACATGTACCAAATATTAACATTTTTTCATGCTTTTTTCAGTTTCATGTTTTCCTAAATGTTTGGTTTTACTATTAGCTGCATCATTGTGACGTCTTCGTAGATTGTAAATGCCACTGTACAATGCATCAATTTTATTTTATCACCCCAAAAGTGTCTTAAATTAAACTATAAACATTTAGTACCTAACTATCATCCGGTTTTCACCATATGCATTTTTGTGAAGGGATTATCATTATCATAAGTATTATCATTATTAATACAGATACTCCCTGATTCAAGATGGAGATACATTGTGACAAATCAACTAATTTTTGGTGAAGTTTGATTTATTGTGACCAATGAGTTTCATAAATACTGTAAATGTCATAGCCTTTCCTTACTACATTCTCCACTGATCATCAGTTGAGTGAGGTGACTTCCTGCACTGCCAACTTATTAGTACGAGAGTAGCGAATGTTTATTCTCGGATTCCCCAATACCAAATGGAATGGAATTAACCGTACAGTCGCAGCCGACTCAGTCACTTGATGGATCATCGATCTCCACACATTTCTGTCCTTCATTGATGTGATCTATGAAGTATTTCGGCAGGATAGTGGAGTAGTTTGCGTTGCTTTCTCCCCCCCCTCCCCAAGTCAATGACAATTTGGAGACGCCAATCAACCTAGCACACATGTCTTTGGACTGTGGGAGGAAACCGGAGTACCCAGAGTAAACCCACGCAGACACGGGGAAGACATGCAGAATTTACACAGAATGTAGCCAGGCCACCCTGGGATTGAACCTTCGATGGGACCTTCTTGTTGTGAAGGAAACGGTGCTACCCACTGAGCCACCATGCTGCCCCAATACCAAATACTTATACCAAAATATTAGTAAGTCGGGTCATTGTAAAACAGAGAGTAGCTGTATTATTATTATTATTATGATTACTATTATTATTATTATTATTATTGCAGTTGGTCTTGTTATTACTGGGCACTCAGGTGACACAGTGATCTAATGTGCTGGTTCAATAAACCGAATCGCTGTTGTGCCCTCCAGCTAGGCACAACATCACGTACAAGTAGAAATGTCTGTGTCTCATAGAATCTAGGCCAGGTGGGGGTCGTGCCCCTTGGCCGCAACAGCGAGCCCTGCCAGAACTGTAATGAACTTTAATAAGTGCTGTCCAGGACATGCATATTCCCAAGTCATGTGAACTCAAGGATATCCACCCTATACCTGTGCAACTCTGAGTATAACAACATGAAATAACTGTTATTGATGTTATTTTAGCAGCAGTAATATTAACTTTGATCGCATGTGTCTTTACTCATAGCCTGATAACATTCTCATGGCTGACCATGCCAGTGACCAGATTCGTATCTGTGACTTTGGGAATGCAGTGAAACTTACACCCAGCGAATCACAGTACTGCAAATATGGGACTCCAGAATTCATTGCCCCAGAGATTGTTAACCAGACACCAGTCTCCAAGGCAACAGACATTTGGTAAAACACCTGGTGCTTGTCAGTGGAATAAAAATATAGTGTTCAAAGAGAGATGTGTCACGAATGTGTTATTATATAAACTGTTTTATTCTGTGTTTCAGGCCAGTTGGTGTCTTAACCTATTTGTGGTAGGTTTGATATGTTATATGCAAAACAAATCATCAAATGTCTGTTTGAAAAGGATCTTAGTACTGGTTATGTCTTGACTGCACTGTCATTAAATGATCTTAAACTACTTTCCATCTGTCCTGCAGTCTCACTGGAGTGTCCCCATTTGCGGGAGAGAACGACAGAAGCTCTCTCCTTAACATCAGAAATTACAATGTGGCCTTTGAGGAGAGCATGTTTGCTGATCTCTGCCATGAAGCAAAGGGATTTGTCATCAAATTGCTAGTAGCAGACAGACTGTACGTACAAAGTGTTCTTAAATTCATTAATGTATTCATTCATCAAGCCTTTAATGAAGTGTTTCCAATTATACACCAAATATGTCTTAATGTCATGTTATGGCATTCTTTCTCCAGGAGACCAGATGTCACTGAGTGTCTTCGTCATCCCTGGTTTAAGGTATGTCATATATAACAATGGCAAGATCTGATTAGAACCCTTGTTTCAGTAACCTGAACCAAACTCTTTGTTCAGACTGATGTTAAGCCTCAGTAGCCTGATTACAAACGTACGCTCTAACAACTTCTTAACTGTCCAGATCCTGAATAAGGGAAAGAACATCAACACGGAATTCCTCAAAAAATACTTGCTGAGAAGGAAATGGCAGGTCAGAAAACAGCATTATAAATTTCAGCGTGGTTACTTGGTTATTTACTTCCTGAAGTATGCTAATGCACAAGAATTCTGTATTTTACAGAGGTCTCTTATCAGCTACAAGTCCAAAATGGTTATGAGATCCATTCCCGACTTGTTAGATGATTCTTCCAGCCACATCTCCATTGCTATCCCACGACATCTTAAGGAGGGCACGCCACCACCTTCCTCTTCATCGGATTCTGATGAAGACATCGATGAGCTGCCGTTCATTCCCATGCCCCTCAATATGGAGTTTTCAGGCTCCAGAATGTCGTTGAATGAAATTACTGGTGATGATGAAATGACAGGCAAGACCAAAAGCAAGCTTGAAAGGCCAAAATCACCCTCACAAAAACCAGAGCCCATGGAATGTAACCCAGCAGATGAAAATTCTGCTGCAAGAGGCCGAGCTAGGAAGAGGACACCACAAGACGATGAAAAAGGCTCATCTGATGAGGAACCAGGGGAATTAGCCAAGAGAGCAGACCAGCCAAAGAAGCCACTTCGGAGAGGCTCAAGTACTGAATCTGAGCCACCTGACGGAGCTCGACGTAGAGGTGAATTGCGTAGGGGGAGCTCAGCGGACAGTGCTCTGCAGCTCCATATCACACCAGAAGAGGGTGCTGAGGAGAGTGTCATTGATGGTAAGAAACCCCTTAAAAAGTCTGTGTCGATGGAACTACCTCGGAGGAGCCAAAGCCCAGGAGCTTCTAAGCTGAGCCAAGAGGATTACGCTCTAAAGCTGGAACTGATGAGACAGAGGCTCCTCAGAGGAGGTTCTGTTGATAATAAGATGAGTGGCCTTCGAGGCCCCCTATTGGAGACTTTAGGCATGGGTGATGAGAAACGCTTTCGAGGTCCTCGTCTGAGTAACCCCCCATTAGTTCGGGCTGCATCCAGCGATTCCCCTAGAGATGACATTCCAAAGACTAAAGTCCTGTGCAAGAGTGCTTCCTTTAGCCAAGGTGACACTGAGCCTATGCCCCTGCACCGGAGGATCGGGGCCCCTCTGGAGATTCCGGTAGCCCAAGTAGAGGAACGACGCCTGCATGAGGCCAAATCCATGTCTCTACTTGCAGAGCAAGAAAAGCAAGATTCTTGCCCTGTTACCCCCAAGGCACGTACCCCTGAGCCAGCGAGACATGTGTCAATAGTAAAGGCAGAAGGGAAAGAACCTTCACCTGTCAGGGAAAGTAAACACGAGGAACTTACTGTTATCAACACCAACATTTCCTCGGCAGTGTCAGGAGATGATCAAAAGTCCACAGATTCTGCTAAAATGGAAGATGTGGGTTTTTTGAAAGAGACTGTACAGGAGCCTGAGAAAGTCCCTCAAAATAGGTCAACACCCGTTATGGTGCCGAGAGTTGTGTTAGCAGAGAAAATTGAAGAGGAAGAGGAAGAAGCGGAAGAAAAGAAACAAATGAAAGATGCTGTAAAAGAGAGTGAACCTCCTGTTCCCAAGACAGAAGTTAAAGAAGTAGAAATAAAGATAAAAGAACCAGTAAAACCCTTAGAGATTGTTACATCAACTAGTTCCATTGCTGTCCCCCCAGCTGTGGTATCTCAAAGGGCTCCCCCAAGCGTTGTCCCAGCATATATGGCCCCCTCGCCCCCTGCCCTTACTGTACTTCCAGATGGCAGGACGTCTGCATATGCAAGCATCATGCAGACTATCATAGTCCCATCACTCCAACCAATGAACCCACCTGCATCCATTTCTACAAATGCAAATGTCTCTATTCTAACTTCACCACCTGTGCCTGTCTCTGCATCCAATTCCAGACATATATCAGAGCCAATTCTCATATCCACAGCATCACCCAAGCCAGATACTCACCAAACTACTGAACATCCAGCCGTTTTCTCTCGTGTTGCATCGGTGGAGCAACCAGCAAAAGAACCAAGTCCACCCAAAAGCCCTAAACATGCTTCCCCAAAAAGCGACTTCTCTTCTGCAAGCCACATCCAGGACATTGCATCAGAGGAGGTCTTTGAGGCTCGGTTCAAGAAGCGTGAGTCTTCCCTTACACGTGGGCTTAAGCTGCTTTCATGGCAAAAAACAGAAGAAAAGCCCACTGTGGTTGCATCTGAAGGGGCAGAAGAAATGTACCGTCCAGGACCAGTTGGCGCTCCTCTGGAGTTTGTACACAGGAGACTGGAAGAGAAGTCCAAATCTGTGCAGGATCTCCGTGAAGCTGAGAAAGATCCAGGTTTCATGAGGAGATTGTCCATGCGCCTGAAGAGATCCCCTTCAGTTGAAAGGAAAGAGGAAAAGGCCAAAGAAGAAGACGCCCCAAAACGACGTTTGTCTTGGGCTTTGGGTAGAAGAGGATCACAGGACAAAAAGGAAGTAGAGATGGTGAGACTCGATGGAGGTCCAGAGACACCACCAGAGCCAGAGATCAAGAAATCATCAGAGTCTCCTGTCTTAGCCATGCGCAGGAAAATCAGTAACACAGTAGCTGGCTTGTCTATGAAAATTAGGAGCCATTCTGAGGAGAGGAAGGAGGAAAGGGGGGACAACACAGAAACCAAAAGGACTCCTTTGCTGTCCATACTGCGCCGTTCAACCTCAGAGGGAGGAAGTCTTAAGAGGATGGGTATCCCACAGAATCAGCTAGCTTCCCAGGCAGGCAACGGGGTCTCTTCGGAGTCATTGGATTCCATGTCGAGCACACAGTCAGAATCAACTCTAAAAAGTATGTTACATAATATTTCATCAAATGAATGCAGTTGGATTGGCTTGTTCAGTATAGTTGTACTTTAATGAATAATAGCTATAATGCAACACAAGGCTTTTTATTGGGTCAAATGTGAGGGGCTCTGACCAAAATAGGCTCTGCTATCAAAAACTCAATGCTTTGACTTTATTTAAAAAGGTAACACGGTGGCTCTTGCCTCACAGCGAGAAGAGCCCGGGTTCAATCCCAGGGTGGAGCGGCCTATCTGATAAAAATTAAGTTTAACTACCATCTTTGGACCGGCAGTTTTTGCCGAAAGGCAAATTTTGAGGGGCGGCTTTTAGCGCTTCTCCAATGGGAAGTTTTTCAAAAGATATAGCAACCTTTTAATCAGACTATTAATCTATTTTTTTGGGAAGTGAAAGTTGGGAAAGTGTCTTTTTTTATTAATTTTTCCAAAAATCTTATTTGCAAAAGAAAAAAAAGATTCTTTAACCTCAACTGGCCATAGCTCAAAACTTACAAAGGCCCCTCACAAATGTTTGCTAGTAATGAAGATGCGTTTCTTACAGTTAATGCTTAGGCATTTCTTTCCAAAAATGAATACATTAGTCTTAATTGGATGCAGATCGCTCCATAAATGTCAAAAAACAGGAAACATTCCAAATAATTGTTGAATATTACTACCCAGGTGCAGAGGCTGAACGTAGGTCAAGATGGGATCGATGGGGTTTGACGAGAAGCAAGAAAGATAGAACCACCTCCCAGCCAGATATACCCACTGCTGTTGGCAGAGAGAATGGTTTGCTCCGCTCTCGACAGTATTCCCGCACTTCTTCTGGTATGCTGGTGCTTTTGACTGATTGTAAAGTGGTACAATGTCATATTTACAGCATCTGGCAAACACCCTTATCCAAAGTAAATTACAGACATCCCAGAATGTCCATCTGGACACAAGGTTTTCCATGATTAAAAATTGACTTCTTTAGTCTCAGCTAGTTTGAAACTTCTCCAATTTTATATACAGCACATTTGCATAACAACTGAACCAGTAATTAGTGTCATATGCAAATTGGCCAGTAATTGCTATGAACATGTGTGCTATTCACATAGGACTGGGAAATAGCTGCAATCATGACATTGTAAGATGGCGAGATACGTACACTTATGCATCCCACCTCGGGTCATATATGGAGGTTCCCCTTTCACATAAAACTGCAGTCCTTTGTCTGTTGTATTGTTTTTTGTAGACATTATCTCATGCTAGAACCCCATCAACTAAAAACCCTGGTAAGATTTGAAAGATGCTGTTAAAAACAATAAAAAAATGTTAGCCAAATCAGACTTTATTCTCTGTTTAAGTCCAACTGGTTACCAGTACAGAGAATAGTCTTAATGCTTGTCTTGATTTAGTCAGTAGCTGCGATGACAAGATAAATTAATGAAAATTTAAAGCCATGCATGCATTCTGATTCATTTGCAACAATTTAGTAGTAGTTTAGTTTTGATATAACAAGATGCTGAAAGTATTTCAGTTGCTTCCCAGGAATAGGAGTGGTCAAATCCTGTTGTAGAGGACATGCTTGTATAACCAGCTCAGGTCGACAAATGAGCAAAGAAACTGCACTGAGAGTATCACATTCTCTAAAGGTGTGGTTTGATACTAAGATAACTAGATCTTAACAAGGGAATGTAGCTTGAGGAACATAAAGCACCTCAGTCGTGCTAGTGTTTGGCTTTAAATGATGACCTGGCATCCATGACCAGATTTCTTTACTACATGGCCCCAGTATTCAAATGCTGCTTCTTTTCCCATTCTCATGTATCTCTTAATATCTATGACTTCTTGTTTGTGACTGCAGATACTCTACGTTACTTAATAAGTGCAAAGGGATAATTTATATGTATGTGCCATTTAACGTTCAAATTACATTCTGTTAAGCAGGATGTCATTCGAAATGGATGTTGTTCAGACAATAGCATAATCTCATAGTCTTTTTAGGCTGATGTAAGGTAAATATTAATGGTATATACAATCTTATTTACAATAGGACAGACACATACACTTACAAACATAATTGTTACAAATAAGTAGTGGAAAGTCATACAAGCAAATAAATGTAACACATCAAACAAGGCAGAAGAGTCTCTAGTCCAAACGTGAGCTAACGAACAATTGAGCACACGACTCAAGGTAAGATCGTGAGCTGTCACGTGAATAACCGACTTCTGCTCTTAAACTCTTAACTCCAGCCTCTGCTCATGGACCTGCAACATTATTGGCTGTTCAGTGCAGCTTATGAGATCCAGGTGGTTGTCCTGCCAAGCCTCAGAACAAGACCACAATCTTTAGGAAGAGAACCCACAACAGAGAGCATAAGGATGGGGCAGAAGAAGCAAAGTAAAATGCTCTGCACTGTAATGAAATGCTGCCATATGGGGCGGCATAAGATAAATAAGAAACCTAGAAATCTGTAATAATTGTTCATTTAAATATGTTAGTTAGAGTTAAGTATAGTACTGTAGGCTGTGACATCATACATCGGGAGGGTACAACAGAAGTTAAAAGACAGATTTGTAATTCCTACTATAGATAGATTCTATCATTTTTAAGTAGTTGGCGGCTAAATTGGCATAAGTTGTTCAAAGGGGCATTAAACGGTGCATCCCTGTATAAAGTGAAGCAAAATTTAAAAGCCACCACTTTAACAGTGTGATGGTACCCAGACACTATACTGGAATTTGAAGTTTTGCATCACTATTCATTATAGAAGCTGCTAGAGGTTTAAATAATCCTGTAAAATTATAGCGGGAAGAATAGTGAGAGCACGGCTATAACACATCTAATGAGTTCAAATTTACTGCAGTTTTGTCTTTCATATTTTTCCATATATGTGTTTTATGTCAGTTTTATCTACACTGCTCACAAAAATTAGAGCAGATTTCATTAGGCAATATAGTGCTCCCTCGTTTATCCCGGGGGTTACATTCCAGGACGCTATATTTATGTAAGTATTTCAACACTATTTTAGCTGTAAAACTTGCAGAACGTTTGGGTAACATCGTAGGGTTTGAATGAATTCAGTCTAAAATGAAACTTTCACAATTAGCGAACACAACACCACAGATAAAAACTTGTCATGTCAGCAAGTAGAGACTCAGGTGGCCGATGCTCTAGTGTTACTTCTCGTTTTTGGT
>JAUZSV010059932.1:0-14875 GCA_034780495.1 Parotocinclus cesarpintoi
ATCGTTTCCAAAAACTTGGTTGCAAATTTATTTTTTAATGAACAAAGTTGGTAAGTAACAGTAGTTCTTGTTTGTACGTTTGCTATACGTGTAAATCGTACATAAAGGTTTAATAAAGATTTAATATGTTACATAGCACGTAGGGCATGTTCGTTTAATCGGACCAGCCGGGTATTAGGACCAAAACGATCGCGTCCCAATGTGGTCCCATTAACCGGAATCGACTGTATATAAAATAAAAGCGATGTCAAATGACTAAATGTAAAGCAGGAGACTTACCTGTAATGTGGGTAATCCATGCCATTGGTCGAACCATTGCTAGAGGCCTTCGTTTAACTCCGCGGGGTCCAGCCCAGACGTGCAAACGGGACATGTCTTTATTGAGGTAGGTAAGCAGAATGCTACACAGTGGATATGGTAGAAAACATGTTTTGGTCCTCCTGGCCGCACCTTCTCAAGGAGCTCTGAATCTGGCTTAGAAACAGGAAACAGAAGGCAGGATTTGTTCAGCAGGTAAAGAAATGCACTCACCTGAATACCTGACGTGGAACAAGAGAAAGAGCAGCTCAAGTTACAGACTCGAGTTGCTTCCAAAAACAGCCTTGATCTTCTCCTCATGCAGCAATCTGATACACCGGCCATAGGGTATCGGACAGCAGACATTTTTGAGCTTGTTCTCAGATGTATTAGCTACAGCAACACAACCATGGCTCATATTCGACCAACAATAGAACGGGTACCATTTTGGACTCATGACCACTTGGTACGGTGGTGAAATCAGTTGGTACAGTGTAATGATCAGGATCTAAACATGGCTTCCAAATGATTGATGGCTTCTTCCATGTAAAGGACTGGTCAGTTTCACTGCCATTTAGGAAATGTCAGATTGGACAACCCCATGAACGAATCTCAGGATTGTCTACGTTGCATAATTGAACATTGAACATTCTTTAACATTTCTGATATCATAATACTCATTCACATGCCAACATAGCTTAAAACGGTTCGGGAAAATGGGTTAGCAATTGTCATGTAACATCCTAAATAATGTGTCGGAGGAGACCCCATTCGTGACCACAGGGCGGCGCCTTTTACACGTTCAACAAAACTGTTCTGCTCTACAGTTTTACGTGTCTTTATTGTCTTAACTGTGTAAAAAAAAAATAGCATTTATACATAGTGTATATTTATGTATTATATTCTGCGCACAATTTTCTGTCAATTTTAAAACGCCACAGCAAATAAAGCGATCTGATTGGTTGTTCAGGACGGGTAGGCGTGTCGTCAGGTATGCACACCTGAGATGGTGACACTACACGAGTGTTAAGTGTTTAACTGTGTTTGGGTGGCGCAGCAATCTGGGGAACGTGGCAGAACCAAATGAGGAGAGCAAAAAGGGGAGTTGTGCAGATTTATGCAGAAATAATAAAGCTTTTAGATATAGTGTTAAAATATGCACCGTAGCAGATGACACATAATAGAGACAAACAAGCTAAATGTCAAAATATAGTAATTATTTAGTAGAACATAATGAATCGGTATTAATATCTGAACGGCGTTTCTGTTTGGGTCCTGTAGATGGCGCCAATGTAGAGAACATAGTTGAAACAAGTGCATTATCACAGAAAGGTACAAATCAACAGATTTAAGACCACAAAACTACGGCATGGAAGTGTTGACATTGGTGAACTTAGATCATAGATACAGTTAGATCATCACCCTGAAGTGGCAGAGCTTCGTTCCTGTACGGTTCCTTACTGTTCCTGTACGGTTCCTTAGTATTCCTGTACGGTTCCTTAGAATTCCTGTACGGTTCCTTAGTATTCCTGTACGGTTCCTTACCGTTCCTGTAAGCTTACCGAGGTGATGTGGACGGTAAAGGATGGCTGCATTCCTGAAGAGGACGCCCTAAACTATTGGTCCATGCAAACCAATGCCATCCTCCCTTATAAAGAAGTGCCTCTTCAAGCAACACCAAACCCCTACCAAGGCCTTGAAAAAAGTTCAGACTCTTCCAGCTCCTGTCTCTCGATGTGACTCCACTGGGAAAGTTCTTGTCATTTAAGGTCCCTAACGAGGTTGCATCAGAATCTGGTTGTAAGATTTGGTCTCCAAACATGCAGGCTTCCAGAAGGCCATGGTGCAGACGATGACTAAAAATCTCTAAAGATCAATCGTTTTGGTTACTGTGATGAGGTGGACCTCACAGATCTGGTTAGATTACGCTTGGTGCTAAGAGGCACGGCCGAGTCTCGGGGAGTTAAACTCAGCTACATGCCGTTCTTTGTGAAAGTACGACCGAGCAGTCATGTGAACAGATGGAAGGGTGGATAGAGGGATGAATAACCGAATGGCTGAACGCTGTTGACGGATTAAAGACTGAATACACACTACTGATGGCTAACCAGTGGTGAGTCATTACAAAGAATTAGTTGTGGCACTGTTTTGTTTGTGGTCAGTCATCATTTGTTTGCGGTATGTTCCGTTCTGCTTTTTTTAGGCTGCTTCACTTGGCCTGCTGAAGTTCCCTTTTCCTATAGGTACACTTCCCATAACTCCACATAATCTCCTAATGTCCTTCCCAGCAGTCTATAGATTGGAATTCATATTGTTATATAAATTTCAGTCAAATAAATATCTATAAAATTAACCTCATTAGCCCAACATCATGCCAGATGGTTTGGGTTGGCTAAAATCTATGAACCTGGAAACAAGGTTAGGTCAGACTTTTTTTATTGCTTGTTTCGCGGATCCGCCGACGATCATATTTGAAGAATTCAAAAGTGTTGAAGTAAAAACAAAATAATAATAAATAAATAAATATATATATATAGATTTTTTAAGCTTTTTCCGCCCTCCGGTGGAGAGCCAAACGGTTTTGTTCTGTTCATTTAATTTTTTTCCAGATTCCCTTTAATTTAATTGTAGGTTAAATACATTTTATTTTTAAATAAAAATGTATTTTTATTTCTTCCTCCTTCCTTGTATTAATTCCACATAGTCCTTGATAAATTGAAAAGCTGAAAAATAATGATTTATTTATATATTTTTTCTTCCTCCTCAGTAGATTCTTAAGTAGGGACAGCCAAGGAACAAGCAATCCAAAAAGTCTGGCCTAAAATGGAAAGATTGGACCAAACCAACCGTATATGTAATCCAAAGTCCAAAAATCCCAAAAATGTTTAATACTAATGTTTTTAGCCACTATTTTTCAATGAGTGTAACCATATTTCATAATATGTCTGATTTTATGTAAGATTTTTTTCATGCGTTTTATCACCCTGTGTGTAAAGAGTCTTAAATAAATTTTTCACCAGAAAGGGTGTGCAACACCAGAAATCTTTAGCTTGAGTTAGGGCAAGTGTAATCATTTTGCATTTTGGTCTGGCCATTAGAAGTTAGAAAACACCCCCTTATGTGACCCCCTGCAGTTGGCTGATGGAGTGGAGGTTTATCTTTCTAACAGTCTGGATCTGCGCCATCGACCAGCCAGCAGCAGCGAGCGGAGGGAGGCAATGACAGGTCATTACACACTCACCCCTGCCTAATGATGATGAGGGGCAGCAGTTCCGCACAGCTAGCTTTAAACACTGGGCCGTTGCATTCACAGTTACACAACTGACTCATTTATTTTTGCCCAGCATACAGTCTTATGCAAACAATTTGGCACCCCTGTTAAACTTGCATGTTTTTTTGTTTTCTTAAATGCAAATAAGCTAAAAAATATACGTTTGGTTTTTAACATCTCATCAACACCTGATTATATTCAAAACAGGAACAAGGTTACATTGGTAAACAGGTTTCATCAGTACAAGTTCAATAACACACTAGTGGGAAATTTAGTATCCCCAATTTATCTAATTGACATGTCTTTGGGCTGTGGGAGGAAACAGGAGCACCCGGACTAAACCAGCAGGCATGGTTTATGGATATGTAGAATACAAAAAAAAACAAGTATTTAAGTAAAGGTGTACCCCTCCCCCAGCCTGGACACCTAATTTATTGACCTAATTTAAGGACACCTAAATGAAGAGTAATTCATTGCAATCTTTATGGGAAAAATTAAGATAAATCTTTTTTTCTAAATTTTCATTTGTAGTTTGTTTTTTTGATTGCATTTAAAGTACTTTCCATGTAAAAATTATAATGATTATATTACATATAATTATGTAAACATGATACAGTAAAGATTTATTTACTTTTATATTATTTAGCAAATCAGTAAACAAGAATCTGATGAAGGGTGGCAAAAACTAGTACAGCGTGCTTCACAGAAATTTCACCACCACTTACCTTTGTCAGGATTGTGAGGGAGGATTTGTATCAGGATCCATTGTGGTCATGGTACACCTTGGATAGAGAACCAGTCCATCACATGATCCCATAAGCATAGCACTTCATATTGCAAACCCCAACCAGGATTTGAATTAAGGCCTTCAGGAACTGGCATTTCCAGCAGTTGAATCTTACCACTTAGCCACCAGAAATGCATATAAGAGTAGAGTTTAGTGTATCCAAGGGTTGCTCAGCAGATTATCATGACAATGAAATTGAAATGACTGCTGAAAGTGATCCAAAAGCCAGAACTCATTGCACTCAAAGTAACATTTCAGTTGTCTTTATTGTGATTGTTAGTGCAAAATATTCACATCAATTTTACATACTCTATGTCTAAAGATAAAATCTAGCAACATTACAATTACAGCAAAAGCTAACAAAACTGCATAGGCATTATATAACCGATACAGAAATATATCCCAGCATCTACCATCTAAATTGTCACATTGCAACATCTTTGGCTTATTAATGGTTTCTTTATTTTACAGGGTATCACAACAGAACGGTATATGCATTTAAACCAATATACTGCTCACAAAAATTAGGGGATACTTAATTTTGAAATATTTCCTAATTTTTGTGAGCAGTATATTATTGCCTAAGATGAGACATAAAGGTCAGAAGAAATATAGAGCAGATGTATTTTAATTTCAAACGGTGATGTCATAACATTCTTATGAGACATGATTGAAAATGCATTAAGTTTAGAGTTCAGAGTTTATAGGCCTACTAGCTCTGATTAGGTTTAGGTACATAATAAATTATAATTAATTCCTATCCTAAGTAGTTTTTTGTGTCTTTACTTTGTTTTGGGTGACTTTTTAATTTATCTCCCTTACTTTTAAGTCTTAAGTCAATTATCTTATTTTCACTCCACTACATTATGCAAAATCTGTAGTTCATTTTGGTTTATGTGTGCATATAATGGTAACATTTTAAAACAAAAGAAGCAAAGAGAATGTACACGAATCAGCCTACAGTGTACACTTTGCTTGAAACTTGATTTGACCTTTTGAACTAATTAATGACATTCTGTTAAAAGACTGGTGTTACAAGAGTCACAATAGAGTCTTTTCACCTTAAATTAGTTGATTAAGCAAAAGATTTGTTACAAAAAATGTAATAGGATATTACAGCCAGACTATATTGCGGTACTTTTACTTTGATATATAAGATACTTAAGCTGGCTTGTTTTTTTTTTACCTACATCAGATCCTAGACGGTTCTGGTTGGATTGTGTTGTTGGGCTATTGATTATTTTGTACTATCGTAGGGTATGTCTACTAGGAAGAATACAAGCGCTTTTGCAAAACACTTTGGATAAGCGTGTATGCTAAATGTGTTGCAAATGTAAGCACATTTTAAAGCAAATGCTTATGTACTTTAACTAAAGTCAAGGTCTAAAGCAAAGGTTTTTTACTGGAGTAATATTTTAGCTTGGGTATCTCTGCTTTAACTCAAATACATATTTTGCCTCTTTGAAATATATTCAGTGATACAATTTACACCTGTAATACGTATGGGGAACCAGTACTGATTTGTATTAAATAGCACTGGTTTGTAGTGGTTGTTAACCCTGTTACCAGCTGGTGACCAAAGACTGATTTCTTGTGGGCCACATACAGTCATTAATATATTCCAGCAATAAACCTGAAGTACAGAAATGTCAGACATTCACATCAATAACATCAAGCAACAAATAGACAAAGGGTATTGACGGACTAAACTTTCCTCTCCCGACACACTTTCTATGACAGTTCCACAATCAGCTAATAACCTCAAAGCCTTCAGCAAATGCTTGTGACAGATGTACAGAACATTTCTTAAAAACACCCACTTAAGACTGGCCGAACGGACAAAACTAAGTGTCAGACAACAATGTTGATATGGATCACAGCTCAAAAAAAATAATTTGTCATTTATTTCCAATATCCAGGGTCATATTTAACACTTCATGGTATACACATTGAGCAGATTGATTAGATAGATTTTTTCAATGACTGTAAGCTCAAAATACTTTTTAAACCAAGCAATGCCATTAACAAAAAAACAAAACTGTATTAACAGCGTCTATGGTGGTGCATGCAGCTCCTGTGGCTTAGAGGTTGAGCTTGAGGTTGATAACCAGCTGCTGGAATTGGGCTGAACTTGCCAATTAAGATGAGATGGTGAGGTTACAAACTGAACCCAATACTGGGCAGCAGCAGTATGACTAAGTGGTTAAAGCAGGATGATAATGTACTACAACCCACATTAACTGCATAGAAGAAAGACCTGTGTCTTTTGTATCTGGCCATGTACATTCTATGGATGGTAAAAATGCCATGTAATGCAGCCATTAGCTGACTAAGTGCTTTGGGATTGATCGATGACAGGATAATATGTTTAAAAAAAATACTGTCTGCTTTTGGATAATACTTTTTTGTTATAAAAACGGTCTCATATTTTTATGTAAGCCAAATTATTTAATCACTCATTTAAGCAGGAGTAACATTTCTGATTGCCAGGAAAGAAATAATGAAAGATTAGACATTGTAAAAAAAAATACACCCAAGCCACTGATGTTAGACAAGGGCACTTAGTGTATTAGGGATAACCATTAACCTGTAAAAAAACACTTGAGTAGTCAAGTCTGTCAAGGATAGCGACCATGTCAAACCTGATAGAAGTTGCCTTTAGCTGGGATAAAGCCCCTAGGAACAACCAAAGAAGGAAAGCTAAATAAGTTTACAGCATCACAAAAATGCCCCTTCTCACTACTCCTTGATTCTAATAAAGTCAATCCAGATTCCTCATATGTTAAATTGTTGAATCACTAGAGGTCCATGTTGCTCTCTTAGTTTAACCTGTAGAAGTAGAGGTTTTTGTCCGTGGCTATAGAGTGAATATTAACACTCCAGATGTTCTGCATCAAGTACAGATGATTTCATAATTCATAATAATGTTCTAAAAGGTTCTATAAATCATCATATCAATCACATTGTACGCATTCCCCCAACGATCACATTGAATCCATGTATCACATGGGTTGCCAGGTTTTGTCCATAGACTGAATGTGTTCCTTGGCCTTCATTCTCAGTGCTGCAATGCTTGAACTGCGGTCCATGTCCTCCAGTGGGTACTTGTCAGTAAAGGAGGCTGGACACTGGTATGGTGGAGGTGCCATAGGCTGCATTCCCTGTACCATACCTGGAGAAGAATTGAGAAACCCAGTGTGGCTTGGGTAGGCAGGTTGCAAGCTTTGGCTTGGGCCAATGAATCCTGGGATGCTGTGCATTGAAGTGGCACTAGAGAGGGGTGACGATAACCAGGGGTCTAAGGGCAAGGAGTTGCTCATCGGCCCTACATTCGAGTGCATGGGAGGTCGGTTGAAGGAAAGCATGGGCGAGTCATGAAGTTTCATGCCACCAGTGTCCATCTTTTCTTGGCGTCGCCATTTGGCACGGCGATTCTGGAACCACACCTATAAAACATTTATTAGAAGGTCAGATAGAACTGGGTGATGATTGCTAAAGGCAAGATTAAAGTTCCTTCGAGGAACTAACAGGATTGGCAGGAACTCTCATAAGCTGTAGAGTTAGAGACTTTAAGCTGTCAATTAAACAAAGCTCCGTTTCCAAGGCTTCGCTATTTAAACTGTTGTGTTAAACACATTCACTCTTCTGTTTAACACAATTACCCGCTGTTAATGGGCCTGATCAACCTACTATAGGGAACCCCTTAAATTATTAACAGTAAAACTAATTAATGATGACCACCCTACCTTGTCAGAACCAAATTCAAGTTTACTATCAGTACCTAGATCTGAAACAAAGTATTGCTTCCAGCATACCTGAACTCTTACTTCTGGAAGGTTGACTTTCATAGCCAGCTCTTCTCGACTGTAAACATCGGGGTAGTGGGATTTCTCAAAGGCTCGTTCCAGCTCATGCAGTTGGTAAGTGGTGAAAGTAGTTCGGTTACGTCTGTGTTTCTTTTTGGGTTGATCATCCTCTGCAGGTTCAGGAGATCTGCTTTCATTCTCAGCATCATGCTGGGGAAGGTCCCCAACATCTGCTTCACACTTTTCACTTGAAAAGAGTCCAATGTCTATGGATATAAAATAAGAGTGATGAAACCGTGTTTGTTTGGGAAAATAATAAGGAGTTATATTGTTGTACTATGCTACATACTCTTTAACTTGTATCTTTAAAGATCTCTATCCCTCCTCTCTCTCTCTTTCTTTATAAGTAATCCCTGAACAGGCAAACATATGTCACCTTCTAAACCCGTGAGACCTCATTCCACCTCAGCTGCTAATCCAGCTACTTTAAATACTCCCTCAAATGCTAGACTTCTGCTCATCAACAGCACATACTTTTATATATTACTTTTTTTAATGAGAAAAACAAATGAAGGGTCAGTCTTCCAATGATATTACAGCATGTACATTTTTGGTGCATATTTAAAACCACAAATGCACTTAGTCTTATATTTGTTTCTGACCAAAAAATAACTGTATAGTTTAATAGATATTCTTAATTGTTGTCAAACTTCCTTGACATTTCTCACTGGGTTGACATTTAGATCCGAATATTGTCACCCAGACCAGAGAGGGCAGTAACTCTCCTTCCTCCGGCTGACTGAGGATGGCATTTACTGTGACTGTGGGGCTGCGGTAGCCTGGCGGTTAAGGTACTGGACTCTGGGCATGATGGTTCAGGGTTTAAATCCCACCTCTGCCAAGCTGTTACTGTTGGGTCCTTAAGAAAGTCCCTTAACCCACTGTTTCTTGAACTGTAAGACTGTTAAGTTGTAAGTTGCTCTGGATAAAGGCATCTGCTAAATGCTAGAAATGTACTGG
Organism: Parotocinclus cesarpintoi; assembly: GCA_034780495.1. Classification (NCBI taxonomy): domain Eukaryota; kingdom Metazoa; phylum Chordata; class Actinopteri; order Siluriformes; family Loricariidae; genus Parotocinclus; species Parotocinclus cesarpintoi. The sequence goes on from JAUZSV010059932.1 coordinate 9,182, forward strand.
GCTGATTAATGCTTATATGTACATGGTTATGTTGTTCTATTCAATATTTTTATTGTTATGTATTTTTAATATGTTCTCTCTGTTCATATGTAGTTAGCTTTTGTGTAATTAAACTATTGCTGTAAACTTATTCATTAGTTAACTAATAGCTAACTGATAAAAGGAGAACTATCCCAAGGTTTTTTACAAGTCTTTTTCAATCCAAGGTTTCTTACTTATAATGTTTAGGGAGTTTCTCCTTTCCTCTGTTGCCCTAAGCTTGCTCGATTTGAGATTGGCCTTAGATATTAGAGGGTAATAGAAAATTGTTAACCTGCATTAAGATAATTCTAAATTATTAAAAGCTCTACATAAATAAATCTAACTTGACTTTACATCCAAGGTAAGGTGTGTTTAGTGCAGTTACTTTAAGCTACACAACAGCTTATCATTTAGCTACAAAGAGTCATAGAGTACATAGAGTAAATTACAGATTCAGATTATTAGTAATGAAATTGTTCAACGTTTAAAGGTTATAACTGACTTTCAAGCTTTTTGAACACATGTTCTTTTCTCCTCACATATTTGAATTTCTATAATATTCCTTTATGAAGCTAATTCTACGTTATCTCCTGTCTGACAAGAAAACTGGCCCTTCTGTCATAAACTGTAAAAATCTTGTGTGGAGTGTTACAGGTGTTTGATTAAGACCAGTTTTAAATGTAAAATGAATTAATTCCTCACCATGATAAGCAACCTGCTGATGGTTATCTGCCAGGCTTTGCAGGTGAACGTAAGGGTCAGAAGTCATCTGTTTTCCCTGCTCTCCAAGGATATTGCTGTCCAATTTATGGCTCCCAACAGGTACCACAGAGTTGAGCAGCGGGTCCTGATCCTTACTGAAGCCCAGAATGACGTCAATACTGTGTACGCGACCCCCAATGACTGGGCCACCACCTTTGCCCAGGTCATGGTAGTTGTCTGACGAGAGGCAGCCATCATCCGTCATATTAATGGTATCCAAAGACAAATGCATTCGAGCGCTGCTTTGGACAGGATGGCAGAGTATTGACAAAAAAACGTAACTTGTTCAAGGTTTAAGACCAGATAAAAAACGTAGGTCTTCTAACAGTAAGCCTCAGTTTGTTTCATCAGCTTCTTGCTGGAAAAGAGAAAGGTAATTGAGGTTACCAACATTACCATGTTCCCTTCAAATCTGAAATAAGATGATACATGTTTCATGCCTTTTATGTATGGATTGGTTATCTTTTCAGATGTAACAAAATAATTAATTTAATTGAAGAATTTCTCTTCAGTAAATGCTTAAGGGTCACAGTACATATGGAGCCAACCGCCAAAAGACTGGGTGCAAATACACACCATAATAGAACACAGTAGAACAATATAATAACAAATGTAAACAAGTTTTAATCAGTCTGTCCGAGAAAGCAGAAGGTAAAGGGCTCCACTAGGACAAAACCACAGTGACTTTGGTTTGAGTTTCAGTAGTACATATGATATGGCTGGGGATCACCCATTGCCCTGCAACATGGTAAAATGATACATGGCTTTATAACCAGGATAAGAGCAGGGACCCTCAGTGGCTGTTTACGCTACCCCACTGTCACAGGGACCTGGGTATGAGTCCTGGTGGTGCCTTCCAGCCAGGTCAGATGTCACATGAAGAAACACCTCGCTGTGCCTGAGCTGAGATGGACTGGCACCTCATTCAGGGGACAATTATGCCCATGTTCTGTGGTCTCTGGTGATGGGTGGTTGAGCTCTTATATTGTGTCCAGATATAGTTTTTTCCTTATATACAGGTATGCAATGTTTGGCATCCATCAGGTCACCATCTGTTGGCATAAGGTCTAATCCAAGGTCTTAAAAATTATAATAGGAAACCAAAATATTTCTTATGTACATATAATTCATATTTAAATAACAGAAATCAAGTCCAAACAAACCCTAAAAACTACACTGGCTGACAAAAGTGAGAATTACAGTTTTGGGTTTCTGTTTTGTTCAGTTTTTTGTTATTGTAAGTGTTTCAAATTTGATCAATAATACAAAGGTAGGAATTAATGTATTGTACAGTGCAGTGCTGTACTCAATATTTCCATATTGTGTTTTAGAAACAATGGGCAAAGTATCTAAACTACTATGTGACTTGTGATTATGTCCAGTTCCAGTCAATTTCAGTCAAAATTCTGCTTCATAGAACGTAATTAGAATATTATAAGGTGCATCGTTGTATATAGAATGGTTTTTAATACTTAATGCATCCTATTTAATGAATACCTCAGTACTTATTACTCTCAATTAAGTAATTGAAATTGTACTTTTACTTAAGTAAAAAAAATATTAATTATCATTTTACTTGAATAAGACCTTTTGCTACTCAGTTCTGGAACAGGATCAGGGCATCACCTTGACCCTATCTAGGATAAGCAGGGGTAAACATGAGGGAAAAATCATATAAGCTGTTTCAAGCCTACTTTCAAGTTTGATAATATATGTATCATTAATAGGCATATGAATTTACTATTTTGTTTAAATTTTTATTATATTTTTATACTATTTATCTTTTATCATGTTGCTTTTATATTTGATTAATTCAAGCAAATCTAAAAGATTTTACCTTCAAGATCAACAGTTTGGTCTAGCATATTATGCATGATATTACTGTTCACATTGTCCTCAATGTCTACTTCTACTTTTCTATTGTCTTTTCAACTTACACATTTTAACTATTTCAACTTTTCAACTATACATTTTTATTTTTTAACTAGTGCTGTATTATATTCCCCAGGTTTTTAGTTAATGCACATAGACAGCTTTGATGACCTATAATTGATATGCTCCATCGGTTTCTTTAGAAAAACACACAAAAACTAGGCCAGATTGTTTTCTTTTATTGTCCTCAGTGTCTGGTTCATTTGGTACATTCCTCGTTCATGGTATATAATCACAATGGGATTTAAATTGTGCAAACCTAAATCTTGTCCTGAAAGTTTTCGAACATTTTTCGAACATTCTGCCTCTTATTGTTAACAATGCTGTGTAGTGTTGGTGATGCATATTACAAACATTTGTGACACTGATAAGTGAAATTCAACCCGAAATTATACAAATGCTTAAACGTGGCCCTTTGCATTACAAATTACTATCATATGAGAAAAGGAAAAATACAACGTTCTCATAACTATGAAACACATTCGTAAAACTGTTTCCTGTTTAGCTTTCCTCTCAATAATAATAAATAATTTCAAATAATTCTTTTTTTTGTACTTTCCACTGGGGCACATCTTCACAAATTATGTTTTTAACACAATTCTTTAACACAACTTCTGTGAACAAACTGTTTTGAATACAGCACATTTCTACAATCGACCATTACCAAGTTGATATGAATTCATTTATTCAAGGTTGCCAAAACTTTGTATTAGACTGTTCATTTACACTGGTGATGTTTGTTAAAAGAAAATTTAGGCATAAACAAACATATTTGAATTGTTCAAATCCTGTAGATTAAAATGTATTTAGCAATATAAAAGAAAAATCTTGACATACCTTGACTACTCTTAGACCTTCCACATGTCTTGTGGTCCACCTCTATGTGCTGCCTACTTAGAACTGACAGTGAAGAGAGCAAGCAGAAGTCTTTTGCACCTTCTCCAGCCTTTACTGATTGTTAACGAGCATTAACTGACCGCAGCCACAATAGGAACCGAACACACTCCAAAGCACACACAAGCCATCCACTGAGCACCAAGAGGTCCTGATCTTTCTGGCCCGAGTGTCTCAGCGATGTGCACACTAGCCTGGCACACGAGAAAGAAGAGCAGTTAAAGGAAAAGACTTAAGAGGTTTATTAATTGGAATCATTCCACTTTAAGAATGATTGACAGTTGTTCACTGCTGGAGTAATTGCTCTAAACGGCGGCAGCAGTCAGGCCACAGAGGGAGGCCAGCGCTAATGAAGCCCTGGCAAAACTTGCTTTCAAAAATCTTTTGTTTCAATGACAATGGACTACTGAAAGTGTCCCCTAATCCCTCTAACACAAAGAAAATACACATGTATTAAGAAGTTGTTTCCCCCGTCACTAACACTGAATGCTGTTCGCTGTTCCATAACAGAATTTAACAGAAAGTAAACATAAACTGTACTTTTTAAATAAGAGATTAGTTAAACCATACCACAAACTCATGGATAGTCATGATAATCTGTAATTAATAATCTGTGACTATATAATATAGCCTTATAGTACTCCTTATATGAGTTTAAAAATAAACTGAAGTACACACACTAAGATATGTATGCATGGTATAGTACTTATTTGTACTATTCGCTATATTCTATATGTCAGAATTCAAAAATAAATGATTTTACTGCTCAGCCCATTTCCACCATTTTCAACCTTCTATCTTTTAACCCACTAAAATGCATACAGATAACTTGCAGGGAGCAAACTTAAAGCAATTCTGCAAAAAGTACCAAGCTCACAATACATTTTTTTTTTTTTTTCAAAAAACTTTGCGTAAAACTGATTTCAGCTTCCAGTTTGATCAGATTTTTGACTGGTTTGTGTTCCACATATGAATCTTTATTAACACATTTACTAACACATTTTTGTCTGTGCCACCTGGCTCCACTAACGCTTGGAAAGGCTAACTGTCACTGGGATCAACCCTTAAGAAGACTATCGTAGGCTACTGTCCAGATTTCCTTCTGACCTTAATGACAGCTATAAGTTTAAGAAGCATCACGACTTCCTGTTTGCAAAATCAACCATGGAAGATATGTTAAAAATGTTTTTTTTTAAATATGCAGACAAGTTATGTATTTTTTAAATGTTATTTTATTTATATTCTTAATAGCTAACTATTTTCCAATACTGGTCGCTTTTCACATTAAAGAATGCTTGACCATAAAACCATGTTTTTTGTTAATTACATAAATTGTGTTTTGGGACAAAGGTGACTTCTGGGGGAAAAAACTGACAATTCATGGAGCATGACATGTCAGCTTAAGTGTGGCATCACTCACTCATATGGAAAAGTCTTATAATCCAAGTTCTCATTAAGTGACTAATCCAGACTTCTTTAAAAAGAGTAAAGTTAAACTTACTGGTATTTTGCACTAATTTTCCACAAACCAGTAAATTCAGATCTAAACCCTTGCTGCTGTTGCAGTAGATTACCACTCATTCAAGTGTTCACACACAAAGGAAAAGGTCAAGTATTAGTAGCCTTTTAATTGATAACAAGCATTTGGGGTGCCCTAAAAAGTTTTTAAAGATATCATAAAAATATTTTTTTGGATTAGATTGGATTAATCCTATTTATATTACTTTATTACATGAAATTTCATTGTTTTTGGAACCATTTAAGTTTGAATTCAGAATTGTATTACCTTTATATTATAGTATGGCTCATGTCTAAAAATTCAATTGGGAAGTGTTTCTATAGAAACTCCTGTATAGTGACACTGATTTATAGTGATGAATGACTTTAATATGCTCGTTTAGTACTTACACTCCCATACAGAAGTGTTGAAACAGTGAGGCCAATCATTTTATTTTTGCTGTAGACTGAAAACATTTGGGTTTGAATATGGGACAAAAGAATCAACATTTCAGCTTTTATTTCCAGTTACAATCCATTCCAGTTAATTGGACTACCGGTTAAGGGGACAAGCCTAAAGTACCGAAA
>JAUZSV010060042.1:0-14875 GCA_034780495.1 Parotocinclus cesarpintoi
TGGCTTGGATTGCACTGCATTGTGTAATGTAATTCAATCTGGCCAAGGGTGAGTGCTAAATGCTGTAAAGGTAAGCTTGCCATCCCAGGAAAAAATTTACTATGTAATTTGACAGTGGAACCATGAAGTGGTCAAATTACAATCGCAAATGCATAGTAGAACTGTGAACCTTAAGTGCACTACAAAGTGCAGAAAATAACGGCTCTTATACGCTATGTTTTGTGCACTATGTATCCAATGCAAAGCCGTTTGGTAGTAGCCTCAATCACTATCACGTGAGCGGAAACGTGTGACGTCATCAAAACAGTAACGGCCGTTCACCGTGTCCGGGTGTTTTTTTTTCTCTCTCAGTGTGTATTTAAAACATTTCAAACTGCAGTTATGTTTGATGTACGAATTGGAGGTGTGTTATATTTCCAGATTAATATTTGAGTCCGTTAGCACTGGATAGTGTATTTCGCTGTCCGTCTCGTCACCTGAAGGAGTGATGATGGTGGAGCAGTCGGACAGAGCTCCGCTCTTAGATTGGGAGGAGGAGATCAGCCGGGCCGATCAGAATCCCGTCGGTTCAGCTCCTCACAGCGGGGATGCTCCAGGCTCCGGGCCGCAGATCTGCCGCCCCCAGAGCAAGAATGGTGCCGGTCATGGCTGGAGTACTAGTCCGGGAGGTGGAGGGAGTGTAACAGCTGTTACAGGCAGCAGGAGCAGGCACTCTCCCTCCAGGCGCGCTGGGCCGGACCCTGATGCTTCAGACACTGATGAAGAAGGAGACTGCGCTTTTCCTGGACCCGTCATTCAGAACCGATCCGTTGCTGAGTGGGAGGAAAAAGACCAAATTGTTGCTGTTTTTGTGGTCACTTTTGACACGAGATCAGGTAAGGTGCAGTCTTAGTACCACACCACACCACACCAGGAGACTCAGCGCTATCTGTTAGCCTACCAGCGCTAGCACCTAGGTCCAAAGATCAGCGGTGCCTTCTTGCCAGGTCGGGCAACACTACATAGCTGCTAAAGATTAGTTGAGAGGTGGATCATTCCCAACACAACAGTAACACTGACCTTGTAACAATATGGATGTTTGCCCCCCTTTTAGTCCCTTTTTTGCCCAGTTCTATGTTTTGATGCATAAATGATGCCTACACAGCAGGAGAAGGTAAGCGACTGGTTACTTACCAGTAAGCGCCTTTTTTACAATGGTAGACAGTAAAGAAAGAATGAACCGCTATGGAGAAGTGTACCACGCTCCTCATATTAACCTGGCACCTATTTTTCAGCTTTGTAGGAGCCACTGTTGTCCCTCTGTACTTCTTCAAATCCAGCAATTATATCAATGCAGTACCCAGTCAGGCTGAAGTAGTGCCTAAAACAGAGTGTAACACTTTAATGTTCCTGCTGAACATGAATATAAATCGTTAACTGATTTCTGATGAAAGACTTGAGGATAATTAACACAATTCCAACACAAATACATAGCAAAATGACATTTGGGTGCTAAGAATTGTCCACCACACAATGAATAGCTGGTTAGCTATGGTCCAATGCAACTGCGTTTCTGTGATGGACAGATTAAACGGAGAGGAGCTGACAAACTGTATAGCAATGAATGTACATGTGTAAAGAAGTTTAGATACTAGATCATTTACTGGCTGGTTAAAGGTTTAAGTCCTAGCACTGTTGAGCTTCTATTTTGTGGTCCTTAAGCAAGGCATATAACCCTCAGTTGGTTGCATTTTAGCTTGTAAATCTGTACCACTTGTAAGTTGTCCTGAATAAGTGTGTCTCCTAAATGCTGTAAATGTATATTGTTCTTGTAATTCTGGTTCAGTAAAATAGTGTGGTTACATTACTCATAAGCTCATTATTTTTACCACTTCTTCCTTAGTAGAGCAAATATTTGTTCTGTTCACACACTGTTGAGTTAACTTTTCCTTATGTAAGCTATAGGTAAGCTGAATCATTGATGTGTGTTTACACACTCCGTATTGCTTAAACTCAACAATGGCTATGCTGTTATGTCAAGTCGTTCCACAGAAAAAAGTGAAATCAGCCAGTTTTTTTAGTCATCTAGCTGACTAATACTTCCCGTTTTTGAGAGGACTTGAGTGTATATGACTGCATAGCAGTCTTATGTAATTTGCCTTACTGTTACTGTAACATGGAGTCAGTGTAGCACGGAGACCCATGGTCCTAGAAAACCACAGACAACCACAGACTCAGCCCTCACCCTGAGGATCACTGCAGACTTGGTAGAGTTGACATATATGTACACATTCAAAACCAATACAATGAGGAATCTGCAATTCGAGTGACACTGAGATAACCTACACTGGAATTAAATTACCAGTGAACTAACTATCAGGAAATACAATCCCACGACAGCACTCCTGCCACACGTTACAGTGGGGCACACGTTACAATGGGGCAAGTCTAGGCTCAAATTGTCAGATCATTGTTAGATTGGCGTGGATCAATCCACAGTGGCTCAGTTGGTAGAGCAGTGGTGAGTTTCTTTGGTTTGATCCCTGCCTCTGACACATTGAGGGATTATTTGAGCATGTAATCCCAGATTGGGTTATTTCAATATCACTGGAAGATGTGTGCATATATCTGGTTTACAAAAGCCACATCTAGGGTAGTTTCCCGAGTCTCCAGTGCTTGTGTTCCCTGAATGAATTTGGAACATTTCAATTATGTAAACGTCAGTGTTAATCCAATCCATGGCTTTTAGAATTATGTTTTGTACACTCACCGATTACTTTTTTTTATTGTTTCTACACTCATAGTCAATTTGAGCAGTTCCACTTACCATATAGATGCTCTTTGTCGCTCTGTTTCTCTAAATACAAGGCTTTTTTTATTTACGTTTTCTTTTTTTACTTATTTTTTTATCAAGTTTGCACTGATATGAGTGGATCAGACGCAGCTGTGCTGTTGCTTTTGTGCTCACTTAAGTGTCTCTAGTGGACTGAAAACAGCATCCTGTAAGCACTAATGCAGGATTAACACAAATCTATATGATATGTGAAAGTGATATAATGAGCAGTGAGCGCAGAAACAAGAAGGTGTACCTATTACAGTGATGAACAAATTTGTATTTAAATGCATAATGCGATCACATATTGTGTGGCAGTACAGTTAGAGCATAGCATTTTTTTCAGCCAAACATAAACTGGACGTAAACTCTCGCTATTATGCTTCAAATAATATTGTTTATAGTTTTCAACAATGTGCAATATTTCTCACTTGTGTTATGAGCAGGAAACATTGTGGAGTGGTGCTTACCTCAGGATATAAACCTGGAAGGTGTGGAGTTCAAATCCATGGCAAGCGGGTCTCATCGAATTGCAAGTGATTTTATGTAAGGATTTGACTCAAGATATGTTTTTTGTGAGAAATTTATTTTTTCACATGCATTATCAGGAGGTTTACATTGTAATTTTTATTTCTTTTCAGATATTTCCGCAAAGGCAATTACTTTGGGCTGGCATGTTTTGCTAACATGCCAGTAGACAGTGAACTAGAGAGGGGAGCTCGAATGAAGTCTGTTGGCATTTTGTCTCCATCTTATACCCTTCTCTATCGCTACATGCACTTTCTGGAAAACCAGGTGAAGTAAGTGCCTTCAAACAACCATTATTTTCTATCCAGTACAGCTGGATTACAGCGTTTAGCTGTAAGGCTGTGTTTAGTCATTAGTGTGCAATCCAGTTTATTGTCATTTACTTGATCTGAAACTTTATGCCTCCCTAAGCTTTTTCGCTCTGCTGCTTAGAACAACTCACTTCCCCTTTTTCTTCCTCCAACTGCTTCTATATTTATTTTGTTTTACTAATTAGGCTTAAGTGCTGACGCACAGGTGGCCCTGAGACATTTTCTGATTATATAATCTAATTGTATTCTAGTTTGTATAGTCTAAATAGAGGTATTTTAATTATGCCTCTTACTGTACTTTAACAGTAGTGGATTTCAGTGTGACAGTCAGTCTTTAGCCGATCCTTTATGTAAGTGCATGCCAGAGCCATGATTTTTGCAACAGCAAGAGGCATGGTAAGAGAAGAAGGATTAATAATTCCTAAAGCTCTGAAATGTGCCGTATAGCCTAGGAATGTGAACATTTGACTTATTTTATCTGCAGCACTCTGATTTTTGTTAAGTGGTCTAACATTGACAGAGTGCGATATTCAAGAATCATAAAAATACATGTCATCATATTCACACTATAGCAACCTATAATTTCTGATGATGTGTGTTTTAATTAGTTTTTTTTGACTGACCTGTAATTAAAATATTACTGATACCTCAGTGGAACAGTGGATAGAGCCAGATCGTTTGTCTGATCGTGAAGTGATTTCACACAACCGATGTTAATATGCTGTTGATATACTGCTGATTAAACAAAGATCATCCTCCCCAACTACAGCAGGAGAGCTAAGGAAAAACAGAATATTATCTACTTTCTAACCTTTAATAGAATTACATTTTTATTTCGTTCTGACATTTCAGTTCACATCTATTTATCATTCATGTGTTCCATCTCTGGTTTCATTATTCTGGATTCCATCCCAGATTTTCTAATTTTCACATTCTGATCATTCTCAGCTGTCCCACAATTCCTTATTTACATGCTCTGCTGTTTAAGCCGGTTGTCTGAGCAGTTAGGGTTTGTGGTCATGACATTGTTTCCTACTGCTACAACAACTACCTGCTGTTCATTCCACTTTGTGGCTCGTGTGGGCCTTTTTTTTCTCTTTCGGCCAAAAACCAAACTTTTTAGTGACTAAAAGTTGTTGCTAAATGAAATAACTTTTATTTTAACTTCTAAAACGTATACTACTCTAATTAAGAATTATGATGTTTATGACACTACCATCCATGTTTTAATTTAATAGAATGCAATCTGCATATAATTACAGGAACCAGCTGCAGTGTCCGGGTCAGTACTCTCCCCTAGAGGCATTTTATGAGGATAAAAAAGCCGTGCTTCCTTCTGGAGGAAACGGACTGGTTACTGCCTGTCCCACCACTGCCCTGAGCACCATGGTTAACCGTTGCATGCATCCGGAGATGAAGGCAAGAGGACATTGAAATGCTAAATACCAAAGGTTTTGCTTTTCTGTTATGAGAAGAAGAATTCCAACTGAAAGTGAAGTTAAGAGAATCTTAAGTGCACTTTTGAGCACAAATGAAATCTAACACGTACTCATAATCATTGTGTGTCGTTTCTATAATAAACAAACACACAGTTGAAAGCTGGAACTATGTTTAAAGCTAAATTGAATTGTGAATTAATGTTGATTTACAATTCAATGTGAAAGTAGCGTGTTTGTCATTTGTGGCGCTGTCGTGCACTGGCACAGAAAACTGAAAACCATCCGATTTTGGTTAATGGCCTATCAATCTGTGCATCTCTACTATAGTGTTATATTTATTTATTTATTTATTTGGCTTCTTTAACGTCACTATCGGCATCAGTGTCCATGTAAGCGACACACACATGGTTATATCCATACACAAGTTCATCTCAACACCAGTCACACATATATACACAAGTCAATGCCAATTTGGAGAAATCAAATAACCTAACACGCATGTCTTTGGACTGTGGGAGGAAACCGGAGTACCCGGAGTAAACCACGCAGACACCGGGAGGACATGTAGACTCCACACAGACTCCACACACCAAGCCGCTCCACCCTGGGATTGAACCCCGGACCTTCTTATTGTGAGGCAGCGATGCTACCCACTGAGCCACCGTGCTGCCCCTATAGTGTTATATAACTACAACACAAGATAAGATGTTGTATTGATATTCTGTACAGATATTGCACAGTATATAACAGAAGGTGGGTAAGAGAAGAGAGCGGAGGGTTGGGAGGTTAGACTTGAAATTAATGCATGTGTGAGTTTAAAGTGGTTATGTTTTTCCGGAAGAAACTGTTGTTGAATCTATTTATGTCCTGATGAACCTATATTGCTTCCCTGGTGGCAACAGGTCATGCAGTTGAGATCCAGGGTTGGAGCTGTCCTTGATAATGGTTATGCTCTGCTGAGGCAGCGCGAGGTGTAAATGTCCATACGGGAGGGGAGAGGACAGCCAATGATCTTCTGTGCTGCCTTGACTACTCTCTGAAGCCTGTCCCTGTCTGCCACGGTGCAGCTGCCGTACCATACTGTGATACAGTACGTCAGCAGGACTTTGATGGACGAGTTTAGCAGCAAGCTGGAGTTCAGGTTGTACTTCCTAAGGACTCTCTGTAAATGTAGTCGATGTTGAGCCATTTTGATGACAGCTGTGATGGTCTCTGTTCAGGAGATGTCAGCAGAAATAAGGACAATAAGAAACTGGAAGGTGTGGACCCTCTCCACACACTCACAGTTGATGGAGATCGGTCGTTGTTGTGCTTCCTGAAGTTGACAATGACCTCTTTGGTTTTCTTGGTGTTCAGAGCCAGGTTATTCTATGAACACCAGGCTTCCAGCTTCTGGAACTCCTGTCTGTAGGCTGCCTCGTCTCTCTCTGAGATTAGCATGAACGCTGCGGTGTCGTCAGCAAACTTGACAATGAGGTTGTTGCTGTGGGCCAGGCTGCAGTCATGGGTGTAGAGACAGTACAGCAGGGGGTAGAGCACACAGCATTGTGGAGAGCTGGTGCTCGTCGTGCAAGTGGAGAAAAGGTGGGGACCAACTCTCAGTCTGGGGCCGGTATGTGAGAAAGTCCTTTATCCAGATACATGTGAGAGAAGGGAGGCCGAGGATGACCAAATTGGTGATGAGAATGTCCTGGGTCAGTAGCGTCCTTGAAGTTCACTGCCAGGAGCACCTGTCTGTCTGACATCATGTGTTTGTATAGTGAGTGGAGTGGTGCAGGAACCAGGTGGAGGTGGGAAGGGCTGCAGCAGATGAGTGCTGCTGTGAGGTTTTAAAGAAGAAGCAATCCTCCTCTGCCAGCAGCATACTCACCGCTCCTGTGGTCACATCACGGCCTTTGTAGTTTGTGACGTCCTGTATGCCCTGCCGCACTTCCCGTGACTATTTTAGTCTTAGACAGGTGGGACTCTATGCTCCTCTTATGGTCTGCCTTGGTAGTTTTTATTCCTCTTTTCAGGTTGGCTCATGCAGCCCTGTACAGAGCTCGGTTGTCTGACCTGAAAGCAGAATCACAATCTCTGAGGAGTGTGTGGACCTGGCTGGTTATTCAGGGTTTCTGGTGTGGGAAAACCTGAATGTTTTTTCTTCCACAGTCACATTTCAAATGCAGAACTTGATATAGTCCAATATATTGCCAGAGTTCTCGTCAACGTTGGTCAACCGTTTCAATCTGAACTTAATTTGTGCCCTGCCATGATAAAATAAACATGTTGGGCAGGTATAAACCTGCGATTTTTTTAATAAGTGTAATATTAAAAGTCAGTGAGATGATCAGTAGGACTCATTTTACTACCATTGGTTATCTATAGAGATTTAGAACCTATATGACTCATATCATGAACCAGAGAGTGTGGTTGAAGCTACAGAGATCACTAACATAAATAAGTAGAATTGAAGTCTCCATACTTGCCATATAGTGAGTTAGATTTTACAACTAGACAGCATATATCAACAGGTCTGTGAGCTGAGCTGAGTGGCCGAAGGCGTTGTCACAAGCCTAAGACATGTACAACAGTCTAATAATAAGCTTAAAGTACAAAACTGTGTGCCATAGGTCAGAATCAGTCAGCAGTCCTCTGTATTTGAAAGTGGTGATTGTGTACTACATTTAGTGATGTAAAAAGGGAAAGTTAGCATACTGTGTAAAAATACTGACTAATGTAGACTGTGTTTATGACACACATAATAAAGCTTAAATAATAAAGAATAAAGCTTTTCTTTAACAGTGATCTTTTGTTAATGGACAGGGAAGCTGTGACTGTGGTATTACCTGGAAGACTCTTTTTAACTTCAGAGACTAGCATTACTCTCGTCATGCCCAGCTGAATGTCCATGTAATCCGTTGTTGTTGCTTTAAGCATCAATAATACACTTCAGATTGTTTACAAAGGTCAATTCTTTCCATCAGATTACACATCCTGCTGGCTGCATGTCTCAGTTCATCCGTTTTTTTGGAGAGCAGATTATGGTACTCTGGAAGTTTGCCTTGTTGAGGAAGCGCATCCTGATTTTCTCTCCTCCGCCTGTTGGTGTGGTCTGTTATCGGGGTGAGACGACCAGCTAAATATCAAATTAAGATAAATCTTTTTATGTCTGTTTACTATCTACATACTGAGCAGGTTAAATTGGGCATGAGTTACACTAATTCAAGTTTTGTTTATACTTGTGTGATAGCACTTATTTGGCATTGAGCATGCCTCTTGACAGCTTATTTTTTTCATCATCATGTTTTCAGTATATTGCTGCTGCTGCCTTGCCAACGTGTCCATACCTGGGATTGGTGGCTCTGTACCGGAGTTCCGCCCCTTCTTCTATATTAACGTTGCTGACATCGGAGCTCTAGAGACCGAGCAGTCCTACGTGGCTTGTGAGTCATATTGTCTACGTTTGGAAGCCAAAGTTAATTTAATGAAATTGCCAATGGTGTTTTCCAAAGTCGGTACTGTGAGGCGTAACAGAACTGTAAAGAGGGTGTATCTTGTACTTGTGTCCCAAAATACTGCTTATGATGTGTGACATGTCAAGAAATTATTTTACATTTGAAATGATTGCTTTATTTAGTTTTTTTATTTTAATTTCTGTGTATAGGTACTACTGAAAAGATATTTGAAGAGAAGAAGGAGCTCTATGATGTCTATATTGACAACCAGAATGTAAAGACACACAGAGAAAGCTTGCAGCCTCTGCTCCGAATTAACAGTGCTGACCGTGAAAAGTACCGCAAACTTAGCGAACAGAGGTAGGGTACATCCAACATGCACAGATACAGTTTATTCTGTAATATGTTGATCTCATAAATCAAGCAATCCTGATGCCAAATTTTTCTGTTGGTAACCTACATAGCGTCCCATTCAGAGTATGCTTATGATTATGCTACAATAACAATACGATAACTAAAATAAATGGAATGCTACCCATATTAAATTAATAATATTTGATTTTTTTATTGAATAGTGATCAATAAAACAATGAAAGTAAAAGGTGTTCCAAATGGTTTCTTACCTTCACCCATAGTTATGCAGTAATAGCAGAATTTTCTATTATAGCATTGAGACAGTAGTGAACGTGCATGCAGGCAGTGGTACACATGATAACCAGAAAATATTGCTCATTAAAGAGGCCAGGAGTTATTTATCCTGCTGAAAAACTGGCAAACAGAAGTCACCAGCCACATGCTGTTATACTGACGTCATTCACTGTGAGCAAAGTTTTGAATATATGGGAATCAGGAATGTATTTTCTCCTGAGAAATAATCAAAATATCTGAATATTTAGTTTCTGAACATATCTGAATGTTTTTTTTTTTTGTTTTTTTTTACTAAACCAGGTGCAGGTATTTTATATTGTATTTTGCCTAGTGATGGAAAGTGTGCATTTAAAAGAAAAGTCAAGGATCAGTACTAATAGTATATATAGTATTCCAATTAACAATATATTGGGAATGCAAAGATTTTTGTTCAAGACAATATAAAAACAAAAGTTTTTATCCTTTAAACTTTGTGATATTTATCTGAATTTCAGGGTTTGCGATATGGTTGCATGAGTAGAATATGCTATAACTTAGCTTTTTCTACATATTGTTCAACCTTATTGGAAAGTAAATACTTCAGAATCTTTCTAGCATACACATGGAGGTCAGAGTATGTCATGAGCATACCATAAAATGCTGTTACATTTAATTACCACACATATTTCGTGGTAAGTCATTCAAACAAGCACACCCATTGTCAATATACTATGGTGATGATGTCATGAACATTTCTCTCCAGACAGCTATTGCTGTATTCTCAGGAAGTTGATGGAGACTGCACTTCTAATGAGGAAGATATTTTTATTTTGTGAGTATAAGGCTTATCAGTTCTGTCACAATTAAGCAGAAATTTGTGGTTTTTAGTAGCTGAATGGGAAACAGTAGTGAAGTGTAACAAGACTGAATTTCATCCACCGGTACTCCATTCTAATATTTTGGTCTTTTGAAAGGCTAGGCAAAAATACATGTGCTTCATGATAGCCTAATAGACATCTTATATATAATATGTATGAAGTAACTTTAATTATGCAATTAACTTCAACTCTATTGTGCAGCACTTTGGTTGACACTCGCTGTCTTTGGAAATGTACTATATAAATAAAGTTGTCTTGTCTAATCAACGAATTCAAAGTAATAGTTTAAATAAACAGAAACTGAATAAATATTAGTTATTTATAAATATAATATATATTTTTTATTCAATTGCTCTACCGCAATCCTGACTACGATAAACAGATAAAGCAATATATAAATGAATAAATGAAATATTCTAAAGAGTATAACACAAAATATAAATAGTTAAAGTATACAAGCCAGGGCTGGACTGGAACCCAAATACATCCCTGGATTTTTTTCTAGACCATCTCACTACAATCACATCATCTCCAAAGTGGAAATAAAACCCCATCACGTTCTATTTCAAAACGACTGATGAGTTGTTTTATTTTGTGATTTATGCTTCATAAGTCTCAAATGTACATAACTCACCAAATGTTTTGCTGGCCAGTTTTGCATGATATGAGCTCTTTAGGAAGCATTGCACATACAACATTTTATAGGGCTAACTGTGAAGAAAAGCTAGATGAAATTAACAATTCTAATGGAATGGTGAAGAAATAAGTGGGTAAAATCATTTTCTTTGTATCAGGTTT
This sequence comes from Parotocinclus cesarpintoi, assembly GCA_034780495.1. NCBI lineage: Eukaryota > Metazoa > Chordata > Actinopteri > Siluriformes > Loricariidae > Parotocinclus > Parotocinclus cesarpintoi. The sequence continues at coordinate 10,831 of JAUZSV010060042.1, forward strand.
TTCATGGAGCAGAACAACCGTATATTCCAAACCTTAATGGAGGTGGCAGGGACTGCTGATCCCACCCTGACTGCTGACCATGTGCGAGCCATGGGCTTGGACCCGCACGGTGACCGTGGTTTCCTTGTGGATCTGCTGGAGGTCTATGGAATCGACGTCATGCTGGTTATCGACAATCCATGCTGCCCGTAAGGCCAGAGATATTTTTTACTCTCTATATACCTATCTCTTTGTTCTGTCAGGACCCGCTAGCCAGCCATTATTACAACACAGTTTCTGACTCGCACCTTTCCTCTCTTTTTCTGTCTTTTTTTCTGGCCCCGGTGTTTCAGGAGCCAGTACTGACACCTGACTGTATCTTTGGAGCGATTGATACTGCCTCTTCAGGCTTTGATACACTCTGCTGCCTTCAAACCCCCGATGCCCGGCTGCTTGTTTATGTCTGTGTGTGTATGCGTGTTGCTACTGCTAGCGTCAATGTGTTTCTTTCCCTGCAACACCTTTCACATTCGGAAATGTAACAAAACTGATTTCTGTGCCTGTTTGTAACTGCGTGTGTTTGTGGTGCTCAGATGTGACTTTGTTCTTCTAGACAGTGTTGTTTTGGGGAGCTGATGTAATGACCCTGTCTGGGTCTCCATGTGCTTCACTTGGACTAAAGGTTAAGCATTCAAGCAGTGGAACGGTTTTCATCGTTGTGCCTCTTCCAGGCACAGGTTTCCAGGTTTCCAGGCTGGTGATCAAAGGTAAAAGACAAGGTGAAATTGGACCTACTATGTTGTGTGATGTACAATGGTGCTTGGACATTTGTGAACCTTTTAGAATAGTTTTGAATGCATAAATGACCTAAAACATGATAATGTAGTCACTCAAGTTTTAAAGGTAGATTTCAGAGAATGAGACCAAATCATATATATGACCTAGTATTTACTGCAGAAAAAATGTAAAATTACATGTCTCTGGGTGGTAAGTGAATCTTTGTTTTCAGTATCTGGTTTCCACATATGAACAACTCGCTTCAGGGCCTTCCATAACATTTCAATTGGATTAAAGTCAGGACTTAGCCAGTGGAAATATTAACTTTATTCTTCTATTTAACCACTCCTTGGTAGAAATACTTGTGTGTTTAGGGTAGTTGTATTGCTACATGACCCATTTCCCCAAGGTTTTTATGTTTAAATACAGTGTTTTCAAAACAGAACACTATCATTTAAACCAAAAATATCTGAGTTCATGTGATTTTTAGCAAACTGCAGATAGACCACAATGGCTATACTTTTTGAAGAGAAGGGAATTTCTACATGCAACAATAGACCCAGTTTTTGTTGTGTGTTCTCCTGATGTTGAAATGAACATTAACCAGTATGAAACTTATAAGTTACCCTGTGTTCCTTTGTGACCTAGTACAGTACTTTCTCTAGGAGGGATCTTTGTTGGTCAACAGCTCTTGTGGATGGTAACATTGGTCTTAAATTTCCTATTTTTTCACAGTCTGACGCTTTGTCATTGGTGGAGCCAAGCTATTTAACGATGGGTTTAACCTTTTGCAGTCTTTTTCAACCTCATTCTCATGCCTTCAGATATCTCTTGTGTGCACGCGATGAAACACTTTTACAAATAAAAAAGACCACCCACACACACCTGATTGCAATTTCATTGAGTGAAAACACCTGACTCTAAAATCCTCTTCAAATTACAATTTTTGTTGTTTTTTTGTCTACTTGTAAGGTTTGTTCCAAATGGTCTCAAACTTTCAAGCACCACTGTATTAATAACGGTTTTCACAGATGAACTGTGTAAATTCTTCTGACTGGATCCATATTAGTGGTTAACATTTCAATACTTTTCTTAGTTACTGAGCTTACTTCAGGAGTGTATACAGCTTGAACTTTAAAAAACAAATGGCCATCAGTATGACCACCTTGGCCTCTCTACACTGTAGTTTTTTTGGATTTTGTCAGTCCTTATGCCTGGTCCTTCTGAATGGATAAATGTTGACAAAGAAGGCAACATGTCAAACCTTTATAATCTCTGACCTCCAATGTTTTGGACTTTTGTCATACTGCATATTTATCACTAAAGACACAGAATGATAACTGCTATATGTTCATGTTATATATTTGCTAGAATTGTGATTTTTGGACCACACTGGATTTGCTGTAAACTCTAAGCAGCTTTGTTTATATCACTATGTTCTTGAACAGGTATTACCAACCTGTGATCTCAAAAGCTATCTCACTTTTTAGAGTATGTTTAAGAGATTGCTTGATTTTATCCTTTGGCTCACATGTTAAACAATGTTATCACGATTTGTGACCACATACGAGTTGGCAATTCATAATATGAATACACTATATTATGTCTAAATGAGAATGTAAAAGGAAAGGTTTTTGTGTGTGGAGGGGGAGGGAGAGTTCGCATCACTATTGATTGTAAGTTTTTGTATATTTTTGCTGCACTGTATTTACACTACCTGTGCATTGTGAAACGTTTGGGTCATTTACCCTTGTCTATGTTGGAAAACGAAACCATGATTGTGATTCTAACAGCGACCCCTCAGTGGAAGCTGCATTATTTAATGTTTATAGACTCACTTGTATGTGTACAATTGGGTTTTGTGCTTAAAATACATTTGCAGCATTGTATTTGACTTGGCTGTTCATAATCTGAGCCAGAATACATTAGCACATTGTTGACTAGAGACAGTTTAGCAGACCTTGCAATATATTTGCTTTGGAGAGTCTGCGTTTTTATTTACACAGCAGCATCTTGTGTGTTGTTTGGACTCCTGCACATTAACTGTACATATGGACTTTGCAATGAAAGAGAATTCTACCCTGATGGTCAAACACTTTCGAAGGAGCTTTAAAATTAATATTCCAGTATTTTCAACATAATCTTTACCTACCGAATCTGCAGTCATCACAATCACAATGGTTGAAATCGTCCAGAAAAAGGAAGGGAAATCCTTAAAAACCATAAGAATGTTGTCCAATGTATTCAAGTTTAGGCTCCAAACCCTTCCCCTTGTCCCTGACTGTGATAAGTGAGGGTAAAATTGATGCTTTACATGGATCCGATGTCCATGTCTACTAATAGCAGTGCCTTACTGTTCAGTATCAGGGTTGTGTACTGGGTGATACTGGGGGTTTTCTATATTTATTTCAGAAAACATGACAAATATAGGGCTAAAATGTAAAATGGGTTCAGATGAAAGAAATCCCAGATTGGCAAAAGGATAACAGCTTCCTGTCAATGGAATCCTTAGATTTGGAATACTTTGGGAGAGAAATCAGTCTCATTGATAATTTGAAGGATTATTTGTAACTGTAATTTGTAACTTAAATTCGCACTCTCTCAAGAGACTTTTGGGATATTTACAGGATCAATGTTGTTATTAAAATTGGAGGTGTTTCAACCAGCAATGACACCTGAGTCTGATAGGTTTCATAGGTCTGATTGTGTATGGATACCACTCAACCTTTCACATTTCCCATATTGATCTAATTTTTAATGTTCAATCAGTTATATGAAACTACATAAGCATAGCTTAAAAAACATTTGATTACTAAGTTCTGGTTATTGTTTTGAATGTTTATACTGCTCACAAAATTAGGGCATATTTGAAAGTGAAATATCCTCTAATGAAATATTCTTTAATTTTTGTGTGCAGTATATGACAGATATTTATTTGGATTTTTAGATATGCCTTACATTACATGTTCTTCTGCATGTTTGATAGTTCAAGCAATGTCCAATAGAACCAGGATGATAAATTATGCTAAAAACCCTGTAGTATTCTTTTAACGTTTAACTACACTGCTCACAAAAAGTAGGGGACATTTCTCTCTATCTCTTTCTCTCTCACACACACGTATATGTGTATACATATATTTTTTTTTGTCAATATTGGATGCTGAGTGTACATTAATGGCTGCAATGAAACACAGAGTGAAAAATTTAAAGGGGTCTGAATACTTTCCGTACCCAGTGTGTGTGTGTGTGTGTGTGTGTGTGTGTGTGTGTGTGTGTGTGTGTGTGTGTG
>JAUZSV010060153.1:0-14874 GCA_034780495.1 Parotocinclus cesarpintoi
GAACTCATGTCACCTGTCCAGATTAAACCACTGATAAAGAGCCACAATATTTGTATCTGTTTGTACAGGATTCTACAAAAGTCACTATTTGATTTAATATACCTTTGTTTTTGTTGTGGCATATTGAATATATAAAATCATTTTCAGTCTCTTTATAAGAATACAACCAGAAAATAATGTTTATGCAATATTAAAGAACTGAACATGCAGCTTATATAGGCTACAGTGTCAAGTGTTTAGTGTGACCTCCCTTACACGTCTGGCTTCATCAGGATGCCAAGTTGACCCTTATACGGTCTAAAGAACATTGATCAGGAAGAGTAGAAGCAAAGAAACCCCGTTTTAGAAGGGTTGCATGTTGAAAAGTCTAAGAGATGCTAAAGCTTACAGAGATTGGAATAAAAACCTCTATCTGATTGTTATACTTTTGTTGAAACAGCAAATCTAAGAGTGGCCTAAGACTTATGTCCTGTACCTGTGTCTATCTCAAGTGTGCAGGCTTAATGACAAGTCTTTCTTTTCCCAATAGTGTGTGTAGCGAAGCCCTGGCCTACTTTATCAGCCTAACCTCAGAAAGCCACAGAGAGGCCTGGACCAGCTTACTGCTGCTCTTACTCACCAGATCACTCAGGCTTCCTGATGAAAAGGTAATTAGAGTTACTGGGTGAACCCTTTGGAACTTCTAGGAGTTCTGTGTTACTTAATCAAAACATTATTAGTTTGGGAGGAATTAGTTTGCCTGGTAGCACTCAAGCAATTGTACATGAACACATTAATGAAGGATTCACACAACAGGCTTCTTTCATGTTACCAACATCAGCTGTTCCTAAAGGGGTTATAGAGGATCCCACTCAGAACAGATACAAGTGGACATGAAACAATTACTAAATTAGGAATGCTGTACAGAAAACGTTACTCTAAAAAAAAAAATGCATTCTATAGAAATCACTAGTGTTTTACACAACACCTTTTGGAAGAAATCCACAATATGTTTAACACATCATTACACATCAAAACCAAAGCCTCATCCCAAATGTGAAGCATAGGAGAGGGAGCTTGGCGCTGTCTTGGGGTCTGGACATTTTACAATCGTTGATAGAAAGCTTTATTTAGAAAGGTAGTGGTCATTCACGTGTAGCTAAGTAAAAACTTCAAAGTGCAACAATAAAATGAGTTATAATCCAAGTAAATTAATTTAACAGCACCAGAATTCAACCCCAAAACATTCTGGCTGAAAATGCTACGTTTGATTAAACAGTAAACAAAGGTTCGAACTTGTCGAGATCATAGACGTATAGCTTTACTTTAATTATTCTCCAACTGTACTATTCATATTCATAAATGACCAGTTAGATCAGTCAGTTTGTAGACATATCACAACCCACTAGAAACTCTCTTGCACGTGATCATAGATGCCCCATAAGTAACTTATCCAATCCGAATATGGCCTTTGTCCAAATCTGATCAGCAGCTGCTAGAGTTATGCTAAAGTTCACATAAAAACTGCTGATGTTTGTGGGTTTACCCGTTATCTCTTGGATGGAGATCAAACAGCACTATATAAGGAAGTAAACATAAAATCCAGGTCACTCCAGACAGTGTACACACTTTTTACAACTGTATGTGAGCCATTCCAACAAATGGGTGCCATTTCTAGCTTCAGGACGATTCATGTATGGATGATTAGTGTAAGTAACTGTACAAGATCATTAACCAAAGTGCCTACACAGTGCTACAGTTGCACATTTAATGTATATGACTTTAACATTACATTCTGCAATGAACGGTAATGATCGAAGGAAGGTAATGAAGGAAGTCCTTCAGAAATCTTTGTGTTAGTCCATGTCCCATCTATGCCTCAAATATTTTTGTAAGAAAGTAAGATTGTAAAAAAAAGCCATAATAATTTACTTGAAAATACGCAGTTCAGTCATGTCTCACAAGTTCATTAGGAAGTTGTATCAACTGGATCTTCTGAAGACCGTGGGAAGACTAAAACAATTTCTCTTATTTTACCATTTTACCCTGCATATTTGGATATTACAACCATCACTGAGAATGTCAATTTCAGTTTATTATATAGTTACCTATATTATTTTTAGATGTCATTTGTTTACTGTAAAAATAGTGGTGTTTTTTTTTTTTTTTTTTTTTTTTTTTTTTTTTTATGTAAATTACTCCTATGATGAAAACTCAAAGTAACAGTAACATGGAAAAACAATGTAGGAAAAACAAAAGTTGCCTAAATACGGCCAGTGCTCATTATAAATAGTTAAATAAGTGTACTTATTAATTTAGTTTTGAAAAACTACAGAGTGTAAAATGTATTTAAGAGTTACAACAAGCAAGTTTCACCCATTTCCTCTAATGGCTCGTGTACACACTTTAGCTCGAACCCAATCACATTTATTCTACCATTTCCCAATAGACATCACATCAGTCCCTTTATGTCAGATATTTAAACTATCTTAAGGGATTTCCAGAGGGAACTGGAGCGCAATGTTTTTTGTGCCACTATGAAGGTAAGTGCAGTGGTTTGCTAATAAGGCTGTTATTTCCTACATGATAACTTAATTTACATATGCGCCTTAGCCCATTCATAGGTGTATGGCAAACCACATGCCCAGCTGATAAATCAGCATAGAATGGTGATGACCTTCATGTGTAAAGGTGGATCCCAGGTTTATGTAGTAGTATCCCTGTCCTTTGTGCTCGTTACATCAGCGGAGATAAAATCACAACCTACACTGCCATATTCTTTATATCTATCTGAGAAATTGGTTTGGCCTTCTTTAATAGGGCAACCATTCAGGATAAAAGATTAAAAACAATATTTGGGCTGTGTTCTTTTGTTCCCTAGGGGTGTCATATTAAATGTGAAACTGTTTCCTTCCTACTATTCCAATTCACATCTAAAACCACAGACAGACTCATTTATGAGACTGTAAATGTGACTGCATCATGATTTACAGCACATAATGACACGATTTGCATGATCAACATTGAAAGAGCTTCATTCGACTGTCTTATCAGCTGTAGGATAACCAGCTTATAATTGTATTATTTTTTGTCATAATACTGTAAAGTGATCTTGGCTGTGATGTCATACAGTATTGTGCACAAGTTTTAGCAATGGCATAATTACCACTGTTTATTAGAATACACTCCAGGACATTTTGTATACAATATTAATAACTGAAAAAGAAAATCTGAAAGTCTGTAGTGTAACTTCCCCTTACATCCCCTGATGAATACTACTTACAATAGGAGGGGCGCACACAACGTTATTTACAGCTTGGTAAAAATAAGTACCAAGTACCCTGCAGAAGAAAAAAAGTCCCTGAAGAGACCCTAATTGTCAAGGAAGCAAACCCCACCCAATAGACAGCCAGACTTTCCAGTCATGCAGGAGGAAAGTCCCTTATGCCACTATATTAGGTGACAGCTCGGCATGTAGGAGAAAGTTGACTTTTACTTAGGAACCAGGTAGGGATTTCCCCATTGGGTGTAATGGAAATAAAGCTCACGTTATCGGTGTGTTAAATTTTTGCAAACTATTTTCAAGAAAGCGGTTCTGGTATTTGACATGACACAGTAAAAATGTCCTTTGTCTACATAATATCAAATAATACTGTATGGCTGTTGGATTTAGTTGCCGTCCTGTTCAACACACCTTCCGTTCTTTCCAGTTCAAGCCCCATGCATCCTGTTACTACCCCCACCTATGCGAGATGATGCAGTTCGACCTCATCCCTGAACTTCGTGCTGTCCTCCGCCGCTTTTTTCTCCGCATCGGTTCAGTCTTCCACATTGCCGCTCCCGAGATGGCATACACACGAGCCCCAGCCTCATAGGTTTCAGCAGGACTTGTCTGTAACATACTGCGAATGGCGCTGGCCAGGAAAGCTAGAGCCTGTGCAATCCGCTGGTGTGTAGGCCCCTGCAGGATCGCTCATGGCTGATGAAGAAACTGCTGCTTCTGGATTGTGCGTGCCTGGAATCCATGGCCGGATCTCACAACCTCTTAACCTTCGACTCCCACTAAGGAGAGAACAGCACTGTGACCCAGCAGAGCGTTTCCTCTATGCTGATTCTTCAACGTTGTGGCTTAGTCCAAATCATATCATTCATTTATGCGGGAAACATGAGGGACAGAAGAAATAATAATTTATTGGCACACGTGGTCACGTACCATTTGTTGTTCCTGATTGATTAATCTCGTTTTTTTTGTGATATCTATTTGTTTTTGTCCTCATTTTAATAAGAGAACCAATGGCGACATGTCGGAAGGACCGTTAAATTATACACACAATCACACAATACACACAATTGCTGTCTTAGTAGGGTTGAATTTTGGGCTTGTTAGGAGAGACAGAAGATTATAGCAAGATCCACTTTAGATTTGGGTTGGGTAAGTGCACCAGTTTAAGCGCTCTTTAAATTAATGAATCAATTAGTTCTAATGTGGCTGCTTTATTGTGCCTGGTTCTGGAGCGTGGAGCTTAAGCATACATATTTACTGGCATTTGCACCTTAAAAAAACTATACTTTAAAACCCATGTAACACTTGTTTTGAAATGTTTAGTGTGTGCAATTCTCATGTTCATTTGTTATTTCCAGTTAGGAGGTTTGAAGATAATGTGTGTGTGTGTGTAACTGTTATGTCACATTGGGATTGTCATACAGCAGATACAAAAGACCGGTCCAGATTTCACTGGACTGTTTAGTCGCAAGGCATGGTGGATGATGTAATTAACTGTTTACAAGCTACACTACATAATTCTAAAATTACAGACTGTAGTTCATCTGTTTCTTAATGCACTTTGTTAGTACACATTAACACAGTGCTGTACCCCACAGATCAGGTACTCTTTGGGTGTTGAATCATTCTCAGCACTGGTGTGGTCGGTGGTGGGTTAATGTGTGCTGTGCTGGTATGAGTGGATCAGACCAAGCAGTGCTGCTGGAGTTTTAAACACCTCTGTGTCACAGCTGGACTAAATATAGATGAGCAACTGACTCTTATTTTACATTTATAAAGTGGAACAATACGGTACATGTGCTTGATAGTGTCCATTGAGTGAATACAGTGTTTAAAAACTCCAGCAGCACTGCTGGGTCTGATCCAAACTAGCAAAACACACACTAACATACCACCGCCACATCAGTGTCACTACAGTGCTGAGAATGGTCGACTACTTAAATATCACCTGATCTCTTGGGATTCTGACCATTTGTGAACAGCCTGACTGTCAAAGTGAACAAAATGTTTAGACAAACAGATGGACCACAGTCAGTAATGCTAGAACTACAAAGGGCTTCCATATGGTAAAGCGGAACTGATAAAAATGGACAACGATTATAGAAACAAGGAGGTCTAGCTAGTAAAGCCATTAGCTTTTTGCCTTAGTGAAAAAGTGTAGCTCAACAAACATTAATAAAAACAAGTCGAAAATAGAAGGTTATGGATGATACATGAAGGATATTCATGTTTCAGTCATTGAGTTAGTGTTTTCGTAAATACAAAGGATTTGTAGACTACCAGAACCTAGAATTTGGCTTGGAATCATCACATTTAATAGGAAAAAAAATCGAATGTTAAAAATGCTTATGTGGATGAAACATAACGGGAAACTTGATGATTCAGCATGACTCCTTCCAAAAGTTACTGTTTACTTCATGGTCTCTTGAAGTTTACCCATCAGTTCAATAGTCCACACCACTGTTATCTGCTTAATGCGTAAACAACCTCCTGTGTAAAAGAGCTACGTAATAGAATTACAGAAAAGTCCAGGTCTGAAATGAGCAAAGGACAGGGGCAAAGTAAACCAAATTATTTTGTTTCTGCACCCACCATAATCTGAGCTTTCTTTCTCTGCTGAGTACGAGTCGATTCAGCCTTCATTTTCTTGCAGCCAGTGTTTCCATACCAACAGCAGGCAATACCCAGACAACCAAGGTCACACATACTGTACAATGCAGTATGTAAGTGACAACAGTATCAAACCTCTGTATTAACAGAGAAGATTAAGCCCTGGATGCATTTTTATGAGGATGTATTTAATTATTTGAAGTGCATTTGAAATATTTTCTGAAAGCATTCCTTCAACTGCAACAATATATGTCTACGTTGCTCCCTTTCAATATGGGGCCTATAAATATATACGTTATTAAGAACTGCAAAGTGTAAAGTTTTCATGTAAAGTAATAATTAAAGGCTCTACACATATTGTGATGGAAACTTAAAAAGAGTTTGGTGAATTAATCAATAAAATGTGGTTCTGCACATTTAAAGTAAATGGTAGTACTGGTTTTGATGGATCAGTTCAGTGGTTTTCAGCAAGCAAAAAAAACAAAACAGCAGTGTGTGTGTGTGGGACACGTATGATTAAAAACTGAGTTGTTTTTGTGTGCTCTGTTACCCAGCCATCTGTGAGTCTGTATTCATCTTCTATTCTCTTGCTTCTTTTTTATAATATGGAAAAGTAAAAAAAAAAATGGCTTGTTTTTTCTGTGCAGGAGATTTTAATTTCAAATTTGTTTGTTTGTTTTTTTTTTCAAACAATGATTGGGAAAATTGTATTTAAAAAATAATCAATCATTTATTTACTAAGGAAAATGCTCTAATGTCTGTGAATGATCTCATATCTGTGAATGACAAAAGTATGTGAACCTCTGGCCTTAATCAAATTGAAGTGTTGCGGAAACGGTTCATGTGAGGAAGGAAACCCAACAGCATTCCAGAGCCGACGTGCAAGGCTGATCAACTGTTTAGTGCAGTTTTTCTGCACAAGGGAGTCATACCAAATACTGAAAGCATATATACTATATAGACAAAACTTTGCAGACACACACAAAACATATGGAATATGCTACAGCCTTTGTTTTTTAATGATTTATACTAGATATTTAAATATAACTGCGAGTTCAAGTTCTGATGTTAAACATTTTTGCCATTCCGGTGCAAATTCACAATGTCTGGTGCAGTTGAGGCCAAGGTTCTGTGCAAGCCAGCCAAGTTCTCATTCAAAGTTAGAAAACCAAAAATTTGATGGACTTTTAAGGACAACAAGGCAGAGCTTTAAATAACTGACTTGATTTAAGCAGAAACGTATAAATGTCTGTGCCACTGTCTATGGAGAATCTAGAAATGTATGATGAATGTGTTAGAAGTGAATGTTGCTAAAATAGTAGAACTCAGTAATTAATCTAGAGTTGATTTTTGCAGCTCACAAATATGGCATATTGAAATATTGGTTTTCCTCAGTAAGTAAAGAACTTAAGTCCAACATTTTTGTTTCATTTGCTTAACGTGATTATTTTTATTTAATTGTAGAAATTGTGTAAAAAAAAATCAGGCCCTATTTATGCGGAATATAGACCATTCTGAAGGGTTCAAAACTCGAGCACAAACGTGTCAGTAAGATGGCTTGTATGAACTTTTGACTGTAGCAAATGTCAGTATGAGTTTGTATCTTTCTAAAAATCGAACACTTTATAAAGTTAGGACAATTGTGTGCGCGATCATTACTTCTCCCAACAACTTTTCTAAAGACAAAGAACCATTCTTTTGAAATCACTCTTGCATGTCTGTAGTGAAGGAAAAGTTCACGTTGGAAAACCCACAAACCATTACTTTAATATAATGCTCACAAAATTGGGGGATATTTGGAAAAAAAATAATTATTTCCTAATGAAATATCGCTTAACTTTTATGAGCAGTGAAATGTACAATTATCGTAGTGCTTGTATATAATTTAGGCCTGAAACGGGTGCAGATTGTAGTCGAGGCCATTTGGGTTCGCTGTTCCTCATAAATGAACTAAATGTACTAAAGAGCAATTGAACTCTTAACAGCATTTAGGTAACAAAGGTTTCCATAGTGATTCAGAGAATCGCTGTTTAAACGCTCTGGTTCATTCAAGTCGGTAATACCAGACTGGTGCTAGAATGAACTGGTTTCCTTTATAGTCATAGGCAAAAAATGCCGGGCGAAACATGAATAGATGTACTTTCACGGTTTAGCAAAGTCACGCTGAACCAGCTCTTGATCCCACCGGAAGGTGAGTCCTGATCGGTGTAGTATGAATGTTTTGATTTGTGGTTTTCGTTCTTTTTTGTGACTCTGTGGCCTTATTTGACGTTTTATACATTATTACTCGATACGTTTATGCCATGATGTGGCTTTCCTTAACCAAATAACCGAGAGCGACGCTGAATTTCTGCGCATGCGTTAGCAGTACGGTTTCTTGCTTTGCCTCAGTGCTATAGATTTTTGACTCTTTCTGTCCGAGATCAAATGAAATCGAAATCCAGACTCTAGCCTGCTTAGTTACTATGTCATGATGAGCACAGCTTTTGCTATTGAATTACAGAGATAAGAGGATGTTCGACTTCGCTGATAGACCACAGCGGTACGTGTGCGCATGCGCGTTCAGTAAAGAGCGGGGTTTTTTTTACCCACCTGCTCTCCGATAAGCCGTGCCCTTTAGTCTTGTGATTGGGCAGCGCAGTGGGAGGAATACTTTGGAGAGACCTGATTGACAAATCCTTAAGCAGAAGGCGGGGTTTAAGAAAATACGGGTGGGATGAAGAAACCTCATAGCGCTGGCGAGTTAGCATAGCTTTCCTAGGCTGCAGTGCTGAATTCGCGTAGCTGCAACAGAAATGTCAGACTTACGGTCGGACTCTGACTGGAGAACTGGCGAATTTTTCGACCATGTTGAAGACAAAGACTTAAGCCTTTTAATTATCTGAGTAAGTAGCAGGGGTTTCTTTTTTACATTGTCAAAAAAAGGCCAGTGGCTTATATTAGGGGCAGATATGCTAGTGGCTGTTAGCACAGAATTGACGTAGTTAGCGAGCTGCGGCTGCACTGGAATAGGATTAATGGTTACGTCGAGCTGTTTGTTTTGTTTAGTTCGCTTATAAGTCATTATATAAATACATGTATTTATATGGTTATAATATAACGGGGTTAAATATGGAAGCTGCTTGAACTCACAGATGGAAATTAACTCGTTAAGTTGATGCAGGCTCTTCTTCTAATGTTTCAACTAGTTTTAAATAACATTATAGTGTGTGTATATATATGTATATGTGTGTGCTTTTACTATTTTTTTTACATTTTATACACAAATCAAATGCACACACAAGCAAACTGTTCAGATATTTAAAGAAAAAAAAAGCCTTTATTTACACACCCTGCTAAAAAAAAACAAAAGTACACGTCAAGTCTGAATACCTGAACCATTATCTAGAACAGTTCGTGTTGATTCCCGTAGGTCCAAGATTATTTACTCTGATGTATTTGATCAAGAACAAATCAAAGTCGTATTACTTATTATAGTTAAAACCGCTGCCGAATTGAACAGCTTGTTAATTGAAGGTAACCGGAAACGTATGTTTGATGACTGTGTGATAAGTGTGTTTGTGTAAAGCACGTTTTGTAAATAAATGCTTGTTATTTTAGACTGTTGGAACAGCCTGTACGGTCAGACACGGCGCTCACGGGCTTGGAGAGAGATGACTCTCATAGTTACGTAATAAGTGGGCGGGGTGATGTAAATCGTGGGAAACCATGGGCGTGGTTAAGTCAGACCTTCTGGTTCATTCTGCTCGTTTTCTGACACTTACGGTAGGTTCTGAGTGATGTGTCTATTCCTTTAAAAACCGAGATCGCGTACTACTGACTTCCCGAAGATTCCAGCTTGTCTGTACAGCATACCGTATAGGTAAGCAAAGCATTTGCTCTGTAACTTGCTTGGAGTTGACAGTAGAGATAACAGGAGCAGGTGTACAACGTCCAAAGTAGAGGTGCGTTATTAATTGACAGTCTTTAAGTTAATTCCTAACAGATCAAAGGAACCGTCCGTGGTTTATAGACTGATACTGGTAGCTCAATGGCGTGGTTCTTTTCTTTAAAAAAAAAAAACAACTGCTTTCTTTTTGAGCGTGTTGGCCTAGAGGCAAGCATTCCCACAGCGTTCCGGAGTTTGGTGCTTGTGATCGTAAACAGAAAACATTTAGTCTTGGAGATCCATCGCGTTACATGATATTATATTTATCTTGATCTCAGATGGCGAGACTGACCTGTTCGTTGTCAGGCCTTTGCTCTTGTTTTAAAGGAGATAAACGAGTCGCGCGTGCTAATTTGAATCGACTGCTGCAGTGTAGCGAGCCACGCTGCTCAGCACGTGTTTGCGTACACGCAGGGTTCGCCACACAACTGCGGTGTTTTGCTTTCTACCCATTGTTCAGATCGCTGTTTCTTGGAGCTCTCGATTTCAAGTGCAGATTACACTGCCTGAGCCCAGCTCATTTCCTGAGAACAGGATTGATGCAAGTTTGTTTGTGTCACTGATTTATTTTATTTTGCGTAAAAGCGCGACTGGCTGACGCTGTTTGTGTACGAACGGCGGTGAAAAGCGCGCAATTGCGCCTTTGAGTAAATCTTACGATAAAAGTAAAGTCTGGCTTTATATATTCTTGCTTGCACTTTTGTTTCATTATGTCCAGGATAAATGATGGTCGTTGGTAGATTTTTTATTTTTTATTTATTTTTTTATTTGTATTTTTTTTGTAAACGTTTTACAGTTAACAAGAACCTGTCATTGTTAACACTTAAGCGCTATTTGCAAAGGCAGGCAACCCCTCTAGGGTTTATTTAGACAGCCTACAGCTCCTAAGTAGCAAAATCACTAGACAGGCGATCTAACCAAAAAAATCATGCTTCACTTGTTTTCATCGTGCTTAATTTGTATCACAGTAGTGACTCTTTGTAAAAATATGTAAATAATACCAACCCTGAATTCCTCTCTGTCTGAGTGGGTTTATTCCAGTTACTTAGAGTTCCTCCCACATTCCACAGACATACCTTAGGATAATTGTTCACTCTAAATGTATTTCAATAGGATCAATGTAACCTTACTCCTGTTTTGAATAGCCATATCAGAATTTAAAAAACATGAAATGAACAAACCAACCAACTATCGGTTCTCTCTTTCTCAATTCTAGCCATCTATCTATGTCTCACCAATTCTTATTTTAACCATAACTTCTCTGGTCAGGGTTTGCCAGCCCTGTGTGGGATTTAAGTCCATCACAGACCTGGGTTCGGGTTGCAGCATTTGGAAAGAGTATTCCAGCTAACCTTTTTGGGTTTTTTTAAATTCATATGATACATGACACCACTGGGACTCGTACGCAGGTATTAGTGTAGGTGTAAGACCACTGCACCACCCAATATGGATATTAATAATATAAGAACTGCCTAATTCGATGTATGACGTATTAAACCTGTTGGTGAGTAACAGTGGCTTTGCTTATTGTTATACAAGTCCTGATGATACCCCTGATGAAAAGCATGTTGTGACCGTTTAACGTGACGTCAGAATGTTATCATTGTTTTGCCCAGCCCCGTGTTTATGTGGAACAGACCATGTGGGTGCTTTCATTAACCATTTGTTCATTCTCCTGTTCTTTGCCCACAGCGATTGAGCTCTTTCACCATCCTTGATTGGGTTTGTTTATGCCAGATAACAAGCAAAGGGAATCAATGAAGATCAGAGGTCAGCCTTGTTTAAGGTCCGTGATGAAAGAGCCAGCGTCAGCACAAGCCTGATTAGGGACGCAAGCGTCTGCGAGCTGTTTTGCAGACACAGACGAACACGCAGGAGCAGTAACCAGCGCCAGAGAGAGGACGAACTGCATTCAATTATGTCTTACTACAGCAACAGAGAACTGGTTGTGTTCTTCC
The DNA here is from genome assembly GCA_034780495.1 of Parotocinclus cesarpintoi. Lineage (NCBI taxonomy): Eukaryota > Metazoa > Chordata > Actinopteri > Siluriformes > Loricariidae > Parotocinclus > Parotocinclus cesarpintoi. The sequence goes on from JAUZSV010060153.1 coordinate 11,759, forward strand.
TCAAGTACAAGCTGTCCCAGAAAAACTATCCTTGCAACTACATAGGGCTCATGGAAGAGGCAAATGGAACTGAAGCGAATCGTGAGGAGGAGGAGGAGAATGTGGCAGCAGCAGCAGATTTGGTGACTCCGACAGCAGTTGTTAACGGCTCTATAAATGGGACAGGTTCAGCTGGAAGTCCTCCTCGCTCACCGACTCGTTCCCAAAGACAGGTGAATGGTACTGGGAATCTGGACGCAGTGAAGGAAGCACTGTGTGACTCGGCCAACGAGTTCGAGTATCGCTACTCGCGTGCGTTCTGTGACCTGTCATCACAGCTGCACATCACGCCAGCTACGGTGTATCACAGCTTTGAGAATGTGATGGACGAGGTGTTCCGTGACGGTGTCAACTGGGGCCGCGTCGTGGGTCTGTTTGCCTTCGGAGGCGCCCTCTGCATCGAGTGCGTGGAAAAGGAGATGAGTCCTCTGGTAGGACGCATTGCAGAGTGGATGACCGTCTACCTGGACAACCACATTCAGCCCTGGATCCAAGAGCAAGGAGGATGGGTAGGTGATGTGCTTTGCCATCATGTGCTACAACACGTTACACGAATCAAAATGTGACCCTTTATATGGGTGCTCACCTCTAAAGTTTATATTTGTTGTTCAGAGTTCTATAACAGACATGATAAAAGTTTGTAGGTCTTAAACTGTCTGATTTGGTTTAGTATTCTTGTGTGTTCAGCTTCTTGATGTGCCTTTTTGCTAGCCTGTTTTAGAGTCGAAAACAAGGTGAATGCGGTCTAATCAGGCATTGGCGATCTTTTCCCAGTTACCTCCAGTGCCTGTGTTTCATTTGCCTGATTTGCTGCCCTGAGTCTAGATGTGATGTGCTTGTTGTCTCCTGGGTGTGGGTGGGGATTTTTAAAATTTTATTTGAAGGGGAAAATGGTCCGAGAGATAACGCTGCTGCCAGTGGTCAGCAGAACAGTGATCGTTCCAGTGATCGTTTTTTAGCTGAAACAAAACTGAACCGAACAGAGCAACCAGAGCAGCCAGCATCATCAGTACATATGGTGGGTGAGGGGGAGTGGCGCCTCTGATGGTCTATTGTTTTTCTTTCTGGTGTTCCATTGTTCTGAATTTTGCTTTATGTTGTGCTTTTTTCCCTCTCTCTGGTCAGCTGTCCAGTAGATCAAAATGTGCTTTCAGGAAGGTTGTGTTAGGGGGGAGCTTTTAGAAGGTAAGCTGTAAAAAACTGTCGTCTCTTTGTGGCGGCGACCGCCAGACAATCGAGTGGCCCATAGGGAATATGATATGGAAGTCATTGTGTGATAGGAAAGGTCATTTGAGATTCTCTTGATTGGGTGTTGGGATAAGATTTCTGATTGGCTTGCTCTTTTCACCTGTGCTGTTAAGCTACAATTCTGAAAAATCACATCTCAGAAAATGCCATGTAGATCCATCTCATTTTGGTTTCCTACTTTTGCAATATCCCCTGAATCAGTCCCTCACTGGACCCAATGTGCTAAACATAACCAGTAATTCAATTCAGTTTTATTTATATAGCGCCTTTTACAATAGAGTATTGTCTCAAAGCAACGTTTTAACTCACCATTATTAATTTGGTTAAGCCTAAGTTGTTTTTTTTATTTTATTTTATTTTATTATTTTTTAAATATATACCTATTGCGATGTTTAATTGGTGTTTAAAGAAACACATCAGACGTTTTCTCCCTTGCCTGTGCTCTGAGTGGGATTTGAAGCCATCACGGAATCCACGAAGTACCCTAGGACACCAGTACATAAAAAGGGGTTCAAATAGGGGTGTGTATTTTTGACCGAAAATGGCATCTTAATAAGACAATACTTTGCTTCCTTCAAAAATGTTTGTTAAAGTCTAAGATTGTACTAGTTTGCTCTTGTTAATAGGATATTATTTGCTGCTTACTAATGACATAAATGAGTCTAACATGAATGGAAATTAAAATGTAAGGACAGCGGAACATCGGGGGCCTTTTTTTAATTTTTATCGTAAGACACAGTTTTTGTAGAATAATTCTGCCGAGTGTGTGTTTGTGCTGCTTCCGAAGCCTGTCAGTCGTTTGGGCTACATACATCTTTTCACAGCCAAAAGATCTCTGTATGAGTAAAGATGCGCCATGTCTAGTAACTAAATTTAACAGCATAGACTATTCACTCACTGTTTGCTCACTAATTTTATTTTCAGTCATGCATTTCTAGGTATAATGGCAGCTTTATTTTGTGGTGCCTGTTAGGGATAAGCGATATGGCTATAAAATAATATAATGATCTTTTAGGGTATTTTTGCGATAACGATATATTTGGCGCTGTATTTCAACAACATACAACTTCAGCAAAATGTATTCTAGACTTTACAATACCTCACCTTGTGGCATTTTGACTTTCCTCGTACTCAGCTGCGTGCTCCTGCTGGCATGTCCCCCTTTTCTTGTTACAGACCTTTTGCATAGCTTACATGTCACTGCAGTTTGTTGTACATCTGATATTTTGTACCAAAACCAGATCCATACTACCGAAGTTGCTCCCCTTTTTGGGACATACCATTGTCCGCCATATCTGTTGCTCTCCCTACAAGTCTTTTAATGGACATACGATATGAACGTTTTATATTGTTAAAACAAATATAGTGGTATTATTGCTATCGATACGATATGGCACACCCCTAGTTCCTGTACCAACGTGTGTGTGTGTGTGTGTGTTGGGGAGAGTGTGTGTGTGTGTGTGGAGGGGGCAAGGGTGGTATTGTACGACTCTGCTTCTCCCATGCATACGTGTGTACGACTGTACGAAGAGAGTACGACCCCTTAGGGGTAAGGTCGTCTGCTGAGGGTCGTCCCTAGGACGGGTCACAATGGCGGCCGTGGGACAGGTTGGGCTCCGAACTACCACCATTATCAACATTACCATCACCATTACCATGGGAAGCACGCCACTTTGGCCTCTGTGGTTCCTCGTTCCGGTGACCCTACTTCGGGTCATCATCGGTCGGTGGTTGGGTCGGAGCGCAAGTCTACCAGACCAGTGCTCTCGAAAAGCTCTCCACCTCTCTCTATCTCTCAGGTCGTTTGTCGCGAGGTCGCGTCATTGGAA
>JAUZSV010060263.1:0-14872 GCA_034780495.1 Parotocinclus cesarpintoi
TAATGTATTTTCTGTCCTGAAAATATATAACAAGTAAATGATGGCTCAGTCACAGCTTTTACAACGGGGTTTCAGCAAAAATGCAGCCACTGTACTGAATACACAATTTTATTAGAGCGTGACAAATATTGTGACAGATGCCATAATATGACCTGCTTCACTTCTCTGCTGTGTGTGCGCTTATGCAGGTTGTTTTGTACTAAATTTATCTTGGAAATGTAGTTAATAGACATCATGCAATCTATTTTGGCCTCTTTTCTTTCCAGCAAAATTCAGTTTTTTTTAAGTGTCATGTCAGAGTGTGACACAACTGCTATTCTGAGTGGGTGAAAGTGGCACGCTGTTCCCTAAAAAGTGCATGAGGTTGCCGGACACATATTTTTATGCCTTGTATGGACTCGGCATGTTCAGAAAAATAATTACACTTGACTGGCTCTGTGACTATTTCAGTCTTGCGGTTACCAACTGCACATGGCACAGCTTGCATTTGATCTTTGGACCCCTACATTGTAGGAACGTTCCTCTGCAGATATGGTCAGGAGCTTCACATGCCCAAGTCACACAGTATGACATAAGGAACTATATGGGCAAAAGGCTGTAAAAATGTAATACCTCACACATACTCAAAAGCATTTAATACAACCCTCCAAAGGTTTTCTAGTATGTTTGTGGTTGTATCACTTCCATTAATCCACAAGAACATTAGCAAGGTCAGCTAATAATGATGGATGATAAGACCTGTGTTCCACCCTCCCAGTAGATTTAACAGGGTTGGAGTCAGGGCTTGGTGGTGGCCAGTTTGTCCAATTTCTCCAAAAATCTTTTGGGGGGGGGGGTTTATTTTAAAACTGCCCCACCGTGAATTTATAACTGTACTTTATTTTGGATGCAAAGACTGCCAAATATTGATTTGTTCTTATATTTATGATTAAATATTTATTAAGAATTTCACACCTGCCATTGAGCCAGTCCGGTTCAGAGTAGTTTGAACTACCTGGTCATGTATTCCTTTTAAATGTGTTACAGTACACTGGAGAAAACTGTCTGTGTATTATATTTAACTTCAGAACACACAGTGAAAAGTCTAAAACCATGCAGTCATGCAGGTTACAGTTTTCATTTCTGCTTTACAAAGGCAAATCCATTTAACTGAACAAGCAACATGCAGGTCAACTCACCTTGTCATAAGTAGTAATGTTTTGGAACAGGAAGTTTTATTTTGAGTGGTTTTGAGGTATAAAATAAAACCTCTTTTTTTTATAGTAAAAATAAGCAGCAGTCCAAAGGATTTCTTGAGAGGGGTAGCAAGAGATGCGCGGAACATTAACATCTTGAAGAAAGACTCTGATAGATCACAGCATAGGCCAGAGACACCAAGAATCAGAGGTAAGGTTTTATCGGCAAACACAGATATATCTGCGTATATTTGTGTACGTTTTTCCTTTCAGAAATTAATTGTGTGATCTAATATTTTAAAATATTCAGGTTTAAATAGAAATCATAATTTGGAAGAAACCTTAGTGTTTACAGTAGTATCATGCCAGCAATCTAGCAGAACAGATGGAACAGGCAGCTCCAAGCACTCTCATGATTCTTATGTAACCTGAGGTCAGAGAGAAATGGTAAAAACATGGATTACATCTGACGTGTGCTCTAACCACTGCTGCGACACTCATCTGTCCTCATTCTACATGCAGCATACACACCTAACCCATTTTTGTTCTGAGATGATGGATATACTCTGGCAAAATATAAGATTTTGTAAACAAAGTGGACCCAGTTTAGGTTTCATGCTCCTTAGAAAGTGGTGTTAAATAGCAATAGATAAAATGTACTTCTTATATCAGTTAACTTTAATACCTCAAAATATCTCATTTTTATTTTGTGCACATTCAAATTTCTGTTAATTTTTTATTTATTTATGGAAATGAACTTCTGTGTCTGGTTATGTCTGTAGTACCCTTGTGTATTTTGACATGATTGTACATTTGGGAACGGACCTCGGTCTGTGTTAGAAATACTAGGCATATGACCTAAAAGCAGCATGTGTACTACACATTTTTTTCCAGTATTCAGAATTGTGAATGACGGCCAAGTAGGACAAAATTTGCCAGCATGCAGCTTAAATTATCTGCATGGCAACTGCATACCTTTTTAATGCACATTTTAATTTCAAAATAATATGAAATAAAATGTGGTTAACAAGGGTTCAGTGACTTCCAGATCAGAGCTAATCCAGATTGACAGCATAATGTCAATCTTAATTTTTTTTATATATCTTATACATATCTAGTATAAGATCCTGCAGTATGATCAAAACCTAACACACGGACTGTAAACATTATTATGTTACATTATTACACAAAGACAATCATGATGAAGTAATTGATTTTCACCCTAAATATGTTATCATTTTTTCACATTTGAAACATTGTATTGGTATACCATATGACATATGTATATATTAGGTACATTTGAGTTGTACAAGTATGTTGTTTTGGGCAAAATAATTATTATCAACAGAATCAATGTGTTAAGCAGAATTAGAAATTTAGCACAAAACATTTGTGATTTAATTCAAACTTTGAATTCAAACACAAATCTTAGAATTTAGTAATGCAGAAGTCTACACTCCCATACAAACGCACACTCTGGAAAAGAGAGCATAACATGATTTAAAGTCATTCTCCAGCAGTGTCAGCAAAATAAGACTAAATGGCTAACATGCCCAGAGTGAAAAGCCCTGTAGTTTCTTATTCTATGACTGATGCAGCATCCCAGGCTATATTAACTCACACATCATCTCACATAACTGTCACTGCAGTGCATTTACCCTTGTGCTTCTCCTCACTAAAGTGTTATTGAACATTCCTGTTCCAAAGTTTAAATGCATTTCTTCAAACATTAATATCAGATTTGGTATATTAACCAAAGCAAACAATACATACTAATACACACAACAAAATGTGTTCAATTTGTTTTAATCAAGCTAATAAGGGGAAATGTTGCTATCTATGGCATTATTAAGAAGCTGATAGTGTAATTACTGTCAAATTGATGTACTAAGGGATGCATGCATGAGTGTTTTAGTCATTTATCCGTTTTGAGAATACAGTTTATGCTTGTATGATTTATTGTCTGTGAAAACAGAAAGCTCAGAATAAAATATTCTTGAGGGGGCCTGTAACACAACGTTCTGAGGATAAGCCACTGAACTCTACTGTCCCTCATTTGCATAGCTAACTATATTTACATGCATGATGTAAGATGTAACTTAAATTTTAAAATGTGCTATTAAATGCAAAAAATTAACAAAGGAAGACTGTTTTTGCAGCTCCAATCATAAATTGCTAATATAGTAGAACTGGTGCACTATTAAAGACATATTGATGACAAATTATTTTTTTTTGATTCAACTAGTTTGTAACTTTTCATTATTTTTGAAAGTGTATTTGTTTTACATATTTTTATGTCCCTAAAGTAGGTTAATGTGGGTTTTCCTTGTCTGCAGACACAGCCTCGGAGAGGGCGTACTCCCGATCACTCTCCCCCCCTGAGAACGGATTTAAAAATGTGCAGCCTCATTTGTACAGCAGTCAGGGTAGGGGCCCAACACGGGCTGATCGGTCACCCCGCACAAACAGGCGTGTGGCTCATGCACCACGTTCACAATCTCAGCCTCGCGTCCCAGTACAAGCTCCACCTAGCCAATTCTCTTCAGGAGTTGATTTTTCCAGTGGCTACGATACTGACTGTAGCCATGACTCTCGAGAGCGACCTAACAGATCCTTGCGGCCTCGGACTAATCGAGGCTGGAAGCCCATGCGTGAGGTTCTTAATGTAGACAGCATACTGAGCAGCAATACTAAGCAGCCTTTTCCCAGTGTTGACCAACAAACCTCGGGTCAGAAGCGTATACCTCACCCACGTGATTATGCTTGGCCTCCACGGGAAGACTGTAAACCTAAAAGCCTAATGACTATTTATGAGGACGAGCAGCGCCATGAATTGGGCAGCAAGAGTTCTCTGGAATCGGAAGGACAGGAAAAGACTAAAAGCATTGTTAATAACTTCACTATAAAAAGTGAAAATGGGAAGATTCAGCGAATGGAGTCTGGATATGAGAGCAGTGACAGACTCAGCAATGGCTCAGCAAGCTTGGACTCACCTGTGGTAGAGAACTTGAGCATCAAAGACGTATGCCGTGTTCCGGAGTTACACCTGTCAAGGTAAGGGATAGGTTTCACTGATTTTGTGTATAGGCATATGGTCATTCAATATATTACCAATATATTCATGAGAAAGTCAATTTGTGAATTAAATCAGGGACTGGAGCTTGGTTAATGTCTTGTCAGTAGCTTTTTGTTAAAATTGGTAAATGTTTGATATGCCATATAGCTTTTTTGAGTAATTAATACAGATGTCCAAGTTTGTTTTGTTTAATTTACAACTGGAACACCTTATAATTAGACTCGATTTGCAAGTCACTGTAGATCCCAAAGAATTGATGATTAATGCATGTTTAGTGCCCATATTAAGCTGTAATTCACTAAGATTTTCACACAAGCATAACCTTGGTATTTTATGTTATAATATGTTAATTATATAGATAGCAGTAAGGAAATTACATAATTTTATAATATCATTCAATATAAATCCATACCATGTAGACTATTAAATTATTAAATCTATGCATCTTGTTTTGTCAAAGGAATTTTGTCTGGAATAATGTCTGGAATTTGTGGGCTCCATTCCCCTTATTCATATTCTTAACATTGCATTATTGAGTGGTGTAAACTATTTGCTCTGTGGCAGCTTTCCTCTGAAACGGGAAATGTTCTTATTGAACTGTACTGCACAATAATTTACAGACTCACTTATTGAAATTAAATGTCTGATACACTTGGCAAAATTCCATGTATAATAAGCTCACTAGTTGATCATTTAAGACCAGAGTTTAAAATGCCTAAATTGAAATGAGCAACATACTGAAAATGCAAATTTTCCACTGTTCGAGCAATAATATAGAAGTAATTCAAGCTGTAATGAACCTGTCAGAAGCAACGTTTATACCTCATGCATTTATGGAGGATGGTTAGGAAGACAAAAAGTATTGACTTATCACAGTTTGAAATATATTGCAGGATGATAAATATATTGCAGGCGAGGCAAATATAATTCTCACAAAAATAGGGGCTATTTAAAAATGAAATTTCCCATAATGAAATAGCCCCTATTTTTGTGAGCAGTGTATATATTCTTGGCAGCAAACATTTGGTATAAAAAAGAAAGGGTATACAGAAAAAATGTTATCCCCACTATTATGTATGGTGGAGGATCACCATATAATGATGTGGATTAGTTCCTTTGCAGTCCCTGTTAGGATATCTAACATGAGTGTATGGAAACTAAAAATTGGCCTGCTTTTTTAAGCATTATATTTTCCACTCAAATGGTTAGATGACCATGGCAACAAGCTCCTAACCTAAACTCAATAAAAATATGTGGGGTAAGCCCAAATGAAGTGTTGATTTGAATAGATTCTATATTAAGGGATTGTCATAGATTATTTACTGTGTATCTCCAATGTTGCTAAATGTACTGGGGGGATAAGCTGTACTCTTATGTTGGTAATGTAAGCTAAACAAGAGATTAAATACAGGTATACCAGTAAGTGTGATTTGTACAATATTATTGAAAACAATACGTGGTTTAGCATCAAATAATTTTTACATGGTGCCAGTAAGTCTGTATTTACTAGTGGTTTGATGTTAGCATTCATTTGAGTGTTAAGTACCTAGTTTCATTAACAATGAATAAAAATAAATAGTTAAAGTAATTATTTTGGAGTCTATGTCCTGGTCTGTGCACTAATCTGCAGTATTAATTAACTACTAAAAAAACTTTTGAAGCTTAAGGTACAACCACTGGGTATACACTCCTAATATCTGGTCAGTGGGGTAACAGATGAGCTATAGTCAGTAACTGTACATATATCAAAGGGAATTGTAGTGCATTTTGTGTATTAGTGTAGTGTAATTTGAAGTACTTACAAGTTTTACAAAAACATAAACATACAATTGCATCTACATTCACATACATTAAGGCTCTTGTTGAAATGGTTTTGGATATTTGAGAGTATCCCACTCTCTTAGAAAGGAAATAAAACAAACATACCATCTGTTCAGAAGTAGACACTGTTAAACTTTGCTAGTACTAATAGTGCTATGTGCTGTTGCTCTAGTTCAGAGTGCTGTAGTTTGTAACGTGATACCAGTTACGGCAAGCTGGTAATTTAAAGTGTTATCAGATTTCTTTACAGAGATAATAGAAACACTTTTATTTCTCCTGCAGAAAAAGCAAGCATGATCACATTCCATGATGGCTTTACCATGGTTTTACATGTGGGTGCTATTGCAATGGATTAAATCTAAGCTTTTGAAAAGCATGGGTGTGGGAAAACACGTAGTCTGAGACACACACTAACTAATCCGCTTGTGAAGCATTGCTGTGGTGTTATGTCACTCAATCCACATAATTGTGTATTCCTAGGGACTCAGATCATCAACGGAGGTATGATTACTCAAATTCTGAGATCTCACGGACATCAGGCTCTTTTGGTAAGTAAGCTACTAGGCTAAGACCATCTTCACACAAATGTTTGAAAACAATACATTTTATAATTTTTGACTTAATGGTTAAAGGTAACAACACACAACTGACTTTGGGTAAACAGTTAGCCTGTAGTTTGTCATGTCTGTGCCACTGTTCATTCTGGAAAACATCATGTTGCAGCAGAATAATAATAATGTCATCAAAATCATTCAGCGTGTCTCTGAATCACAGTACAGAGAAGTGTCTCTTCTCAGCAGGGGTGAATCAGGATTAACACACTGGTGCTGTCCAGCTGTGACTAAGCAGCCAGAAAACAAGAAGGTTGTCAGGAGGGTGGCATTTAAACACGCATAGAAATAAATAATGCAGAGTTTTCTTTTTGGCTGTGCACTTGTACATATTATGATCGTACTCCACATGGATTTAAGTGATATGGGTGAAGTGAAGCAATAATCCTGATACACAGCTCTTGTTTTCTCCTCATTACGGTGATTTTTGTTAGCTTTATTAGCTGATTAATTAAAACAGAAAGGATGGCTTTAGTGTAAACCGCTTGCTGGACTTTTTGAGTCATGTAGATTTGTTTGTGGACAGATTCGTTTGTGAAATTTTTAGGTTTTTCCTTATGTTCATTCTTCTATTTTACTATTCTATTTTACTGAAATGCAGCATTTTATTTGTGCATTAAGCAGTCCTTGTGCTATTTCCTTTTAACATTGACATGCGTTTTAGGTTATGGTTGTAGCATTTCATCTTCTTTAGTTTTATCCAGTTTGCAAATTGTATAAACAGGGCAGTCTGGCATACATTTGGCCGCTTTAAATATGCATGTATGAAGTGTGCAGCAGGTTTTGGTTAATTCTGCATGGTTAATTGGTTGAAGATATCATACACTTTGAGTAAGTGAGAACGCCACATTTCTGAGTGCTACTTTTCTTAGTCACTTGCCATACCCTCTTAATCCAGTTCAGGGTTGTGTGGGTGTCTGACTTATCTGACAGCAGGGGGAGCAAATATGACCCCTACCTGGATAGGTTGCCATTACATCATAGGACTCACAAACAAACTAACTCACACTGGGACACTTTAGCGAAGCCCAATGCATGCCTGTGGAATATAGGAGGAATCTGGACAGTAGGAAACCTATGCAGATAAAAGGAGACAGGCAGCAGCAAGACTCAAACGCAGGTCTCTGGAGCCTTGAGGTGACGGAGCTAACCACTGAACCACTGCACCGCTGTTCCTTGACTTTCTGCAAGATGGAATCCTATTTAAACCAGGATTGCTTTAGGTTTCATTTAGAGAGGGTGGTTTATTAAAATATGCTTGTTTTTGCAATTTCTCTTCTCAAATGGCAGTTCCCCAGCTTTTTGCTGGCACCATTTGTCTAAGCTGAGTGCTACGTTCACAAATTTCTAGGCTGAGGGATGCACTTTGTTTTCCACCAGCTGGATCTAAAGGTCAAGTCAGCAAGAACAGCTTAAAGTTAGCTTATTAAATGGACGTACTCCAGACGACTTCTAGGGCTGCAAACTCATTTACTGATGCTTTGTTGTGCTTTCCTATACAGGCCTCAGACATATTTCTTATTGTTCATATGCAGGAACACAAAGAGAAAATGGTTAAAGCACATTTAATTAGTGGACTGCAGGCAGGCCAGTCTAGTACCTGCACTCTCTCACTACAAAGCCACGCTGTTGTAACACGTGCAGAATGTGGCTTGGCATTGTCTTGCTGAAATAAACAGGGACATTCCTGAAAAAGACTTGCTTGAATAGCAGCATATGTTGCTCCATATAACCTGTATGTACCTTTCAGCATTAATGGTGACTTCACAGATGTGCAAGTTACCACATGCTGGCTTTTGAATTTTGTGCTGATAACAATCCGGACAGTCCTTTTGGCACGGAGGACATGATGTCCATGATTTCCAAAAACACTTTTCCATTTTGTTCCTGAGCCCAGATGTTTCTCCAGATTCTATGAAACTTTTGACAATATTATGGACTTGATGAAATTTCTAAATTCCTTGCAATTGCACGATGACAAATGTTGTTCTTAAACTGTGGGACTTTTTGCTCATACAGTTGTTCACAAAGTGGTGAACCTTGTGCTATTCTTGCTTGTGAATGACTGAGAATTTCAGGGATGCTCCCTTTATACACAATCATGACACTCAGCTGTGAAATGTTCCAAACAGACTTTTTTTTGAGCATTCCCAATTTTCCCAGTCTTTTGTTGCCCCTGTCCTGAATTTATTTGCAGGAATCAGATTCAAAATGAGTGAATATTTGCAAAACAATAAAGTTTATTAGTTTGAACATTAATTATCTCTTCTTTGTAGTGTATTTAATTGAATATGGGTTGAATAGGATTTGCAAAAAATTGTATTCTGTTTTTATTTATGTTTAACACAACATCCCAACTTAATTGGATCTGGGACTATAATATCTTTTTTTTGTTAGTTTAATCACAATCATCTAGCATGGTTTATGAGGATACCTAGTTTTCATCAGACAGTCAAAATATGCCTATGCAAGTATTAACAAATAGCATGTAACTAGACAGAGGTAGAATTAAAACAGAAACCTAAAAAAAACTTTACTTAATGCTATTCTTCCATATGCAATGACATGAGTGAAAGATGAAATGTAATGAGCTGCAACAATACCAAAATATTTCAGCTCTGATTAGTCTTTCCCCCTAAACATAGTCAGACGTTGCTCATGGAACTTTTAAGTACTTTTTGTCAAAGTCATCTATATTAATATCGTGCTTAGTACTTTACCATTTCCTGGAAGCACCGTGCCTAATGTGCATAAGTGTGAATATGATCTCGTTGCGCACACAGAGGCCTAGTAGTACTTACAGGACTTGAGCTGAATGTGTATTTCTGACAAGTAATCTGATCCAACTGTAACATGCTCAGTGCTAGACATAGTGATGGATACTTTTGGAACAGAAATCCTCAGGTGACGTAACTGCTAGTGACATGTGACTCATTTAACCATTCAGTCTCAAAATACATAGTGAAAGCTGGATGTCAAATGTGATTTACCTTATGAAGCTTGTTATTTTGAACTGACTTATCTTATTCTGAACAGTTAGACAAGCAAATGTATGTAACTAAATTAATGTCAGATACTCCTCTTTCAGTTTGGTTTGTCATGATTTGGCTGACTATGGCTAAGCAAGCATGAACAGGTGTGTGTCTGTCCTTCCTCTCTCTCTCTCTCTCTCTCTCTCTCTCTCTCTCTCTCTCTCTCTCTGTCTGTGTGTGAGTGTCTGTGTGTGAGTGTCTGTGTGTGAGTGTCTGTGTGTGAGTGTCTGTGTGTGAGACGCTGAGCTGCCAGTGTTGTCATTTCCCCAGTTCAATCAGTTGATTTGTGGGAACAGTGGTACCACCCATGGCCATTCTATTCCAGCTAGTCTATCTAAAGCTCCCACACTTCCAGGAGCGTCTGTACATGATATATTTATGTACATAATGAATGCTTTTCCAAGTGTCTGTCTTTTAGATGATTAAATTAACTGTAATTAGAATTTTAGTACTCATTTGGTAAAACTGCGTGTTATATGGGAAAGAGCCTAAGGAATTCAATTGCTAGTGTTACTGTCAGTCAGCATTACTCTGTGAGACAACAGAACGAAAAATGGTGAAGGGAATGGGAGAAGACAGCCAATAACTCCAATCACTGGGGCTGAGCAATATATGACGTTTTCATAACTAAAAACGTTCTAATCAGACCTACTATAAACGTACATAAATATTGGACGCAAGTTGATCTTGTAATCAATCTATTTGGCGCCATCTTGCGACCATTGTGTGTCAATAACGGAGCACCTCCAAAGCAGTCAAAACAGTCGCTAAGTTTTTTAAGGACGTGAAGTAGAAATTTGATGCACAAGTACCATTACCATTTAAAATACCGCAATACCGTTACACCACCCGACCCTACCCATCACCACACATGACCCCGAGGAATCCGTAAGGACCGTACAGGCCGTGCCCAAAATCCATTACAAAAGCGATTAATCAGATTCTGAACAAGCAGCGTCAGCACCGGAATCACAAGCGTGCACAATAATGCACAGACTGAAGCAAACTAAAGCAAAAAGCGAGTGAGGCACATTAATGTATAAAAGCAAGATTCAAAACAAGTGCTAAAGCAAGCTAGCATTTCAAAATGAGACATAGGCTTCAAACTAGTATTAAGGCAAGTTTCAGAGCATATTTCCAAAGCTGTTTTAAATGCATGAAATGCAGACATGAAGCTTCGATGTGCAGGCCTCAAAAACAAATAGGAACTCACGCTTTATGCCAAAGATCTCTGACACACTCAGGTTCGTCAGACGTGCCCACACACAGAAAAAAATAATTCAATTCACCTTTAGGTTAAAACAGTTTGCCTTGACTTCAAATTGTAAAAGAAAATGTCGATTGACCCTATGATTTCATAGTGTTCTTATCATTGTATCATTTATTTAACTGCATGGTCAAAAGTATGATCCATGTAACAGGTGCATGAATTCAGTCACTCAGACACGGAATTGACAACAAATGAGTGAACTTGGACTACACAATACTATAAATCTTAGCTGCTTTTAACATGGCACTGTATTTGAAAGTCAGCTTAAGGTTTTGCCCTGACATAGAGCATAAACAGCAGGTTTACCATGCACAGATTTAATTCTGTAAGAAGTGTTCACTGGTTACCATCATGGATTGAGTTTCCATATTTAAGCAGTCTCACAGAGTTAAGACTAGCATTCATGATTATCAGGCATTAGCTGGAGTAGTGTAAAGCACATTCTGACAAGGCTTTGGAGCAATGATTTATGCTTAACCATCCGAAAATGCTGATTGACAAACCTGGTTGGCAGAACATATCTACTGAAATGTTAGTGCCAGGCGTAAACTTTGATGAAGATGGGAATAAACAAAAAAGTCAAGTGTGAGTCGAGCCTTGTTGCTCAACGTTATTGCCATACCCAAGTAATGTTCCTTTGGCTCATGGGAAATGAATTTATTCAAAATCTTGCTCAAGTCCTTCTTCGGATACTTACGACTGTATCTGTAGCAACATTGTGGTCCCCATTATTTTTCATCACTTAGACACACTTAATATATTTACATTTACGTTATTTAGCAGAGCAGTTAGCAGTTATCCAGAGCAACTCAACTCATATAGTCTTACAATCCAAGCAATTGTGGGTTAAGGGCCTTGCTCAGGCACCCAACTGTGGCAGAGGTGGGATTTGAACCCTAGTCCAGTCTCTTAACCACTACGCCACCACAGTCCCATAATGTATTATATGTAATATATATATATATGTATGAATGATGATTGTTGCCTGAAACTATTTCCGGTAATGCTGTGACCACTAGAATGTTCACTAAGGTAAAAGTAAATCGCAGTACGTTTTCTAGCAATATAACTCCAGTACCACTGTAAGGATTAATTGATAGCATTATGTGTGCTTTTCATCATTCCAGGTTAGACTATTAAATATGATTTAATTATATAAGCAGCTGAAACATGATGGGCTTGGGAGAAGAGGGTATAATGGAACTGAAAGTGGGGTCTAAAGGTCCATCCATCACTAATTAAATGATGGCCAAAGGAATTTGGCGGCTAAAGCTTTGGGGGGGTGGGAGGTGTGCTGACACATCATATCTCTCCCATTCACTAGCATCCGCTGTAAGTTCATGTAGTTTCTTGTCTGTAGGCCTGAGGCTGCATCTCAAGAGGGCTTTTACACCAGCAGTCACTACCTAACGTGAAAAGCGGAGTAGATTTACACAGCAGTGATTTATGTTCTGATTCTCTTTTTGACAATAGAGCTAAACTAATCCTAGGCTTTATAGTGACTATTCTTACTGAAAAGGCTGTTTGTTGATTTTTTTTTTGTTGTTTGTTTAAATTAAACCAAAAGGAGTACAATAATGTCTTAATGTTTTTTCAAGACCAAATGAGTGACTTTGCTTGATTACAGCTGTAATCGTGTATGCTTACAGCACAAAGTATTTGTATTTTTTAAACTATCCTATATTGTTTAAACTATATTGTTTATAAGGTTTAAATGCGCGTTGATAATTGGAATGCTATATAAGTTATTGCATTGACAAGTAGACTACTCTTTCTCTCTTGTGATCCAAAAGGCAGACCGGTTCTCATTGAGAAGATCCTCATCTCAGTAACATTTAGCTCTAGGTGTTTCTTGAGTGGGGGGATCATGGTGACTCGATGGGTAGCACCGCTGCCTCCCGGGTTCAATCCCAGGGTGGAGCGGCCTGGCTCATTTCTGTTTGGAGTCTGCATGTCGTCCCTGTGTCTGTGTGTGTTTACTCCAGGTACTCTGGTTTTCTCCCACAGTCCAAAGAGATGTGTGCTAGGTTCATTTGTGTCTCTTTAAAAAGTGGTCTTTAGTGTGTGACTGTGTGCATGACTGTGTGCGCGCACGTCTGTGCCCTGCGATGGATTAGCGCCCCATCTAAGGTTGTTCCTGCCCTTTCACCCAGAGTTGCCGGATGGGCACCAGCTGGCCCGCGACCCCATGTGTATTAAGTGGAAAATTAATGAATGTTTCTTGAGTGTTTCCCTAGTGTTTCTAACAGATGCTAGTTAGTTGTGTAGTCATCACAATAGTGTAATCTGTTGTAACTACTCCTATGTACGTGGCATATTATTGAGTCTGATTTAGCTAGGTGCATACAAAAATGTGTACTGTGATACTGCATAAAAAGCAGTTAAAAAGTGGTACAAGTTGCACTGGCTACTGCCTATTGTCTAAATGTAAATGAGTATAAATGAATGTGCAGTGCGATGCAATGGATTGGCACCATGTCCAGGACACTTTTCAACCTTGTGATTCCAGGGTAAGGTCCAGACCCAATACGACCCAAATCAGGATAATGCACTTAGAGAAATGAAATGAATAACTAAAATGCAAGACAAAGAACAATATATTTCTTGAGCATTTAAACAGTATAGGTCTATAATGTATATTCTTTTTTCATAGGTGGAGGTAAAACGCATGAACTTCAAAGTCCAAACCTTCCAAGGTAAAGCTTTTTGTAGATGATATGTTTCAATGTCTATATAGCTTATAACCATTATAAATAACATTTATTACTTTTTCCTTTCTTACCCTAGATGGGATTGGAGAGGTAACTTGGGGCGGGTGGAGAAAACTCCAGATGAGATTAGTCCTGTTCCCATCTCTGTGTTTTTAAAAAAAACACGCAGCTTCGAGTGGAACAGCTCTGATGACTTGGCATTATCAGAGTCAGAATATTCAGTGTCACACTCTGATAAAGTTTCACAATACCAAAACTCTCAAAGCATTTCTCACTCCTCTGCTCCACCATTACCACCCAAACCCAAAATCCTGAGATCTGAACAAAAGAGAGGTGAGATCCGAAACATGGTTCACACCAGACCCAAATCACCAGCCTTTAAAGGAGAATCTATTGCTAGAATAAATCCTGAAATATGGCTGGAAAACCAGAGGGCTAACACGCTCTCCTCATCAGACAGCAGCTCTAAATCTGGCTCTTCTGACCACGAGAGGAATGAACTCTCAGCCAGTGAGAGTGAGGAAAAGTGTTCAAACTTCTCCGAACCTCCTGTAACAGGAGTGAGTCCCACGACCTACTTTTCTGTTGATGGCTGCATGACAGACACTTACCGGGCTAAGTACCATAAAAAAAGACCTGCTCTTTATATGAAGACAGACTCTAAAACAGGAGAGCAGTCATCATCTGGAGAGAGTGATTATGGGGAAAGATCTTCCCCAACTCCTGCAGACTTGCACATTCCTGATCTCTCCAGAGCCAAGAAGGAAATGGGTAATATCATGGTGTCTATCAATCTTTAACATATTTCTCCAGGTTTGTTTATACAGAAAGATTAATATTATCTGTTCTTTCTGCTCAAGTCATATTTTGTTTATGAATATTTTTAATGTAGCTTTTATCTGGCACTAATCTGAAACAACCTAACAGCACATAACAGCATCTGAGAGTCATCCATACTGGAGCAGTCAGAATAAATCACACTGTTCAATACTGTTTTCATTTTGCTAGTACATACTAGAGGTGCAAGTAGAGTTTTTAAACAAAACAATTGGAATACAGTCGATTCCGGTTAACTGGACCAGCCACTTCTTCGGACTATATCCTAAAGTACCGAAACAAATACTATTATATACGTGTAATGTTATTTGCTTATTTGGACCAAAATTCCGCTTAATC
>JAUZSV010060371.1:0-14866 GCA_034780495.1 Parotocinclus cesarpintoi
CGCTATCTCCTGGCAGTATCATGAGTTACGACAATCGTTGTACTGCAACTAATGATAAGAAATGTTGTGGCATTAGGACTCCATGTCCTGGTGAAAGATATTAAATCAAAAACGTCACCAGTAGCACCACAACAGATGAAATTAGGCTAAGCTTGACTTGATGCAGGCCTTGACATGCTTGCTTGTGCCATGTTGTGATCCCTTGACATATTGATTGAGGTATTAACTGTAGATGATGAGGTACTTGCAGAGTTTAGGAGCTTAGGTGAGCGTTGTTCATACAGTATAATACAAAGCTTGCACGCTATACAATGGGATACACTTACACTTACCCCTGGAGTACAGGATGAAGGTGGTTTTGTTCGTGTGTTCATTTGTACTGGAGTAATTGGGAAAATGAGCCATTGTTGGTTAGAAACCCCAGGGATACAAGACAATGTGTAGTTTCTTACTTACTCATCTTTCTTTTCTGTGATGATCAAAAAAACAATTTAATGAGGCATTCTGGGAATGCAGGAGAGAGCAAATAGTTCTTTTACCACAGGAATTTTTCAAGGTTTGCTTTGAGGGGGAGTAATGCAGGTTTTAAGTGATGAGAGATGTTTGTTGCAGCACCAGGAAGTGTGAAGTTCTTTGAGATAAAAATTGAAAGCGTAGTGTCGGATCTTGTAATAAAATGACAACAATTTACATCTAAATCGTTTCGCAGATGCCCTTATCTAGAGCGACTTACAATTAACATAGTTAACAATCCAAGCAGTGTGGGTTAAGAGCCTTGCTCAGGGACCCAACTGTGCCAGAGGTGGGATTTGAACCCTGGACCTTCTGGTCCATAGTCCAGTACTTTAACCACTAGGCCACTACAGTAATTTATAGTGCCAGTCAACTTAATAATAATTATAATTATTATTAATTTCACAGCTAAACTAAAAATAAAAATACATACTAGTAGTTGTACAAGGTGTACAAATAAAGACCTGTTGGGTCAAGTGGTGTCTTTAAAGAGTGCTAGTATGCACACGGCCTGTGATGGATGTGGCGCTCTAGATTTGGTTCCTGCCACAGGCTCACCTGTGACCCTGAATCACAATAATATGTGGGTATGATAATTAATAAATTCATATTTCTTAACATTTCAATTAACCTTTGAAACGTAAGGCGTTGTGTTCTGTCCAGTCATGCTTGCAAGCCATATTATATCATAACACTTATTTTTTATATATGCTTAATCCAATTCAGACAACACAATGGATCGGTGTCCCATGTCTGCATGTTTGATAATTAACCCAGTAACTGTTCCACATCTATAGTTAATGAATGATGCTTCAAAGTGTGAGTTGTGTACCTAACTGGTACTGTGTGAAGGAGATATATTTTATAAGTACAATCTAAATCTGGCTGTCACATCCTAAACACGTTCAAGTTGTTAAGGGAAAGTTATTGTGTTCAGAATTGCGTGCTTGGCGAGAAGAAAAGTGACCTTGATTTTAAACACCTCCCCCATTCATGTCCCATGTGGGAATGGCTCCTTTTTTACAATCCCTGCAGCACTAAGTCATGACACACAGACTTGACAGAGGCTCAGGCACACATGGCAGTGCATGAAGATGAAAATGAATTATCGCTTAGTTAGGAAAATGTGAACAGGCACTTTAATATTTATGATTTCCTCTTGTGCAAATTGATGGGGGAGGCCCTCCATATAACTGAAGGCATATATTACAATAAGCTTCAGGGCTTTCTTGGTTGGTGTCATTTTTGGAGGGTGATTTCTGTACACGCCTTGAGTAATTATTTCGATATGACTAAACACAACATGTAAAGAAACGGTCAGAGGATTCAGTTATTTATTCCAGATAGTTGTACGACTTTTAATGCTTTAATCACATTTACTGACGTGGTTTTGTTTGCTTGTATTTCACATAACCCCCCCCCCCCAAAAAATGTGCTTGCATTACACAGATATACAAGTGGATGATATAAACGTTATTACTTACCTTGTTAGCTTCGCAAAAAAATCTGCTGTCACATAGTAATGAACAAAGCATAGTAGGAAACACACAAAACCGTTACTGCCCTTAGCACATTTGTTCCTTATAGGATGATAATGTTTTGTATAACATGAGGAATGTAGGGAATGTGTAGTGATTGAGCCTAAATATAAATAGATGCATGTATTCTTTAAATAACAAGGAACTAAAGATCATAAAATGTATGAAAGGAAAAAGTCAAATATGCTTACCTCCATATTCACTGTATAAAAATAGAACCTTCTATCAGTGTTTTTTCCATCAGATAGTGTACGATTATCCTTATTTATCCTGACATTAAGAGGCCTGTTTAACTCCACAATCTATGTATACAGATATGCTTTTAATTAGCAATAGGCTGAGTGGATTGTTAATTGCTAGTTCTTAAACTCTCATTGATTGATGATCATACCTAATTAAAATAATTTCTGATAACATATTTGCTACATGTTAATTGGTCCTTATCTTTTTTTTTATTGCAATACGTGCATATGTGTTTTGACAGATGTAGGAGTGAGAAAGTGAGACATATTTATATTAATATCTCAAACTGTAATTTGTATAAAAGTACTATTAATGTTAGAAAACATAATGTCATTCATAGTTCTGTAAACCCATTCTTTGATTTTTGTCCTTGAGCTTGCAATGTGGTAGGTTAGAACATCTCTTTGATTCTGTCTCTCTCGCTTGCCTGCGCGCGCACTCACGCACACGCACACATGCGAGAACACAGAAAAAAAAGAAAGGAGCAGACGGACTCAACAAACCCCTACATGTAATAGACAGATGGAGATTCTCAGTGCCATGCTGGCTCCATTCAGTAAAGGAGCAGCCAAAAAGCACAAAGTAAATCACAGGAGGATCAGAATAAGCAACATATCTTCTGTGACTGATATTCAAGCCCCTCATTATGATGTGTACTCTCATCCTCGCTGTTACCAGCCTCTAAGTGCATGGGTCAGCTCTGTTAAATATTGCTTTCATTAGAATTCCAGAGATGACTCCCTCGACCAAATTCCTGTTACATCTAAATGCACTATTTAATAGGACCTAGACTTGAGGCACAGCTGTCTTGTGCGTTCAGAGCCCTTGCTTCTTGGCGCTATCAACATACCATTCTGCTGGGTATCTGCATGGTTACTAAAGTGCTTAGTTCATTGATACTGTACTGGAAACTATTCTTGAACCTTTCAACACTTCTCCTTTGCAACCGAGCTAGGTCTTGGAGAATAAGGATGTGGCAGCTTTACTTAATTGTAAAGAGAAATTAAATTAGTTTTCATGGCAACATTTTTAAAATATATGAAGAGTAAAGAGATTTGGACAAATAGTTTTTAAAATATTTACATATTGCAGTATTCATTAACAGTCTGATGAAGAATCCTTTTGCTTGCAAATGCAATAGATTAAATGAACCATGCACTGCTGATACTTACAGAACCCAGGCTTTAAGCAAACAACACCGTAGCATCCCACAGGTGGTGTATTTCATTGACACTTTTTAGTAGCATGTGGCTTGAAACATATAGACTTCATTTGGGCTACCACATGCTTTGAATAAACCACAGGAAATGACAGAGCAAAATCAAATAGTGCATGCATGAATTATAGATATGATCTTTTACTGGCAATTGCAACAACCTTATGGGGAACAGTATTGCAAAAAAGCTTCTTGGGTAAAACATGCTCCAAAGAGCTAAACGTAATTCCCTTGCATCATTTTCTATGCTGATTTGCTGTGGATGATAAAACACATTCCCTAAGCTAAGTTCAAAAGCATATATAACCGTTTGCACTTGTTAGTTAATCATATTTTTTGTAAAAATATCCGATGATCACACACTTGAGGTGTACTCACACTAGGTGATCTGATCCAAAAATCACACGAATAACATGAGTAGCCGAAAAACAGTGCATTGAATAAGCAAACAATCTTAAGGCATATTAGAGGGTCGTGTGTCAGCACGGCCAAAATGACTCCAAAATAGCCACAAAAGTCCATGGTGCTATGCAAGCGCCTCTTTCTCCATCATAAAAATAGTATTGTGATGGTGTAAGCGTGCTTGGCTCAGAACATTTAAACGCAATGTGAGCACAGGCCAGTTGAAGAAATGCCACGAATCGTACTTTGATGTAGTACCAGGCAACAGGAATAGTGTGAGCATGTGGACAGGTTCCAAAATAAGTCATACTGCTATCACAAGCAGACTTTGCTGGTGGAAGAGTGGCTTAATGCAATGTCTACTGGAAGTAACTGTAATCCCGCCCCCAAT
This sequence comes from Parotocinclus cesarpintoi, assembly GCA_034780495.1. Lineage (NCBI taxonomy): Eukaryota > Metazoa > Chordata > Actinopteri > Siluriformes > Loricariidae > Parotocinclus > Parotocinclus cesarpintoi. The sequence continues at coordinate 4,304 of JAUZSV010060371.1, forward strand.
TATTAATTCATTATTTCTATTCAAACTTAAATTAAACTTTGCTAATCAACAGTGTTGCAACTATAGTCAGAAACACTTCATCACAAAAATAGAGGATATTTCATGATGGGCGATTTCATTTGGAAATATCCCCTAATTTTTGTGAACAGTGTATGCATAATACTTGGAATTTACTTTGGAATGTTAAGCACAATAATTACTTACACGCAAACACACACATACAGATACACTTCTATTGTAATATACACGTATTTCAAAACAAAGAGAAATAGAAACTATTACAAATTGCACAGTGTTCACTGATTTGTCAGCCTGGCTAAATTGGGTGTTGTTTATAGAGGTCTGATCGTATATAAATAGTTGTGCCAGTACCTATGAATAATTGAACCTAATTAGTGGGAGATGATGGTTTAATTTTGTGGGACCTTGAATGCCTGCTGGGGGCAACCATTGTCTGAGGTGGCAAACCTGTTTAGGTGCTGTAGAGTGACAGTCCAGCTGGAGTATTCACTGTAAAATATCACGTTCCTAAATAGAATTTTAGAATTAAATATGTGGATGGATATTTGTGTGACACAATGTTCACAGATTAGATATGAACCTCATCCCAGGCTCCATACAGGAGTAGGTCTCAACAAGTAGACAGAATAAATCATGAATCTAAGTGTATTCACTGAGCTACTATGCAGGTGGTATGGAGGCATAAAAGGCAAACAAAGGTCAGTGAGTTCAGGATGGCAGCAGAAGGTCACAGAAAAGGGGGCCTCAGTATTGTGCTTATAAAGTCACTGAAGGTTCAAAGCAAATCTGTTCTTATTACCTTGTTTCATGAGCCTCATTTTAATTTATCTGAGAAACTGTTTTGAAAGTCTAAAATCTGTTGTAAGCTTATAATGTACACAATTAAACCTTATGGAAATGAAAATATCTGTATTCTTTGGAAATTTAATATTATTAGTGCTCCAAGTCCTTGTCATAAGTAGACGAGCATATCTATTGTGAATTTCTTCTGTCTTCTTCAGTTAAACATGTTAGCATTTGTGAGCTTGGTACAGCTGCTTTAAAAAAATGTTAGAATCATTAACCATTTCTAAATGGTAAAAAGTCTGGTATAAATAAAGTTGACTTGACTAAATTTCTGAAGCACATCTAATTAATAGGCTAACCTTTTAAATGTTTTGGCCATCAATTTGTGTGCATCTCTTAAAATGCACTGCACTCATTTCACGAAGACAGTGAGGATCTTAATTTAAGTTTCAGTCAAACTATTTTGTTGATAAGTTTCTTAAATATGTTTGATAATGTCATATCAGTATTGAGCTAAACATTTGTATTATATAAACATTTTTATTAATATAATTTATTAATTGCACTGCAGTCCTAACTAGGGCTGTCACAATAGTGCATTGTTTTAATTACAGTTGTCTGTTTAAGATAAATGCAATTCATTTGTATGATCACAATTCTGTAGGACTTAACATTTTCCACAGTTGGTAGATTTCTGTCACCAGCAGAATGTGGATTAGTTAATTAAGTTTGAATAAAAAAAAAGCAGTAAATGCATTAGAAGTAAGAAGTTGAGGTTAATGAATAGGTTTGAACTTCTGACTGTAACATGTTTGGAGGGCAGGACTGAATAATGTTGGTGTATTCGTTAGCTGTGTAGTTAATTTAATATTTTTGCTATTTATGTTGGGAGAATTAGTTTTTTTTGCGAGAATGTTCATTTTTGTTTGCAGTAAGCAAGTTGGCTGTGCAGCCACTTTAGGCATGCATTTGTTTCAGGATTGTAACCAGCCTAGTCTTAACTACAGACTGTTAAAATACACTAAAGCTGTTTGTCATGTGGGTCACAAAAGGAGAGCTGGCATATTTTTTATGTATTAATACTATAGTATAATCCAGGTATTTTACTATAGAAGAATAAAGCATTCGCATTGCTGGCTGACATTTTCCGGATAGATCATTATTATTGGACATTTTTAAAGCATGAGTGACATTAGGCCTTTCTTGCAGAATGCAAAATAGATGTTTGTAACGGTTTGCTGCCAGAGATGTAAATAAATATGTCAACGGATTGTACCAGACCGGGAGCTGTTTCCTCTTTCTATCTTTAAAAAAATCCTCCCTCTTTTCCTGTATGTTCTTAAACTTCACTTATTATATTACATTTTCCTGTAATGTAATCTGATTGACCCTTCTGTTTGATAACTGCAAATTGGATCTTTGCCTCCATGAGCAGGTTATTGTTTATTACTGACAACAGTTTTAAGTTGTGCTCAGTGCTAAAATATGTATGAGCAAACAGTTTAATTAAGTACTAAATAAAATAAGAGTTAAGTCATTCATTGATAGGAGAGGAGTGGTGGTGTAGGTTAAAGTTTGAGGTTCAGAACACCATTTAGTTTTGACATTTCCGACGTCATTTCTGATTTAGCGGAAATAGATCGTTCAGAATTGAATTATCAGAATTTAATAATAAAGAGCTAATAAATAATAAAGAGAAATAGTAAAGAGCTTTACTAAATATACAACATGTCATTGTGTGGGTCAAAACTTTAGGGACTCACTCAAGGCAATACTAACTATTAGTAAAAGTGATAAGTGAGTAGATTTAATAAAATGTTTTACTTTTAGCCCTGTATTTACCTGGTCGGGGTGCCTTTCCCTGCAGGACACAGGCATAAGCTCTCTGAATGGAATGCCTGTCTATTGTCTTGGTTGGGTAGGGAGTCAGTGTTGCATTGCCAGGCAATGACCCCCTAACCAGCCTCTCCTCTCTCATACACAACAATTTGTGTCAGTGTGTAACAACCGACCTGGTCACACCTAATCAAACCCCAGTGCCTGTGGTCTGGGCTGGCGTATTAGAACACTGCACAACTTTAGATTATTATCAGATGGCTGCCTAATTTTCTGTTGAATGGATTTAAATGTAGGCTGTTTGTGTGTGTATGTGTGTAAGCAGGAAAATACACCTACTGTACTTTTTAATTGTTAAGTTTTTATTTATGAGTGGAAGTAAAGCAAAATAGCTTTAGCGACCGCAGTAATATATGTTTCAGTTAAACCGTGGCCGATTCTGAAGGGTGGATTTGTCCCTCTGTGCTTGGAGATATATAGTGCATGGTGAAGCTCACTGACACATTCTCATTAAAGAGAGAGCAGATGAGGCGAAGACATTTCAAAGCTACTCTGAATAAAACCGTATTTAAGATGTATTGTATGCTTCCAGTGATCCTACAGCGGAAAGAAAGCGCTGTCACAGGATCTGCATAATTAATATCAAAAGCAGTGTCAACGCATTGAGGTCTTAAAGGTGAAATATTACACCGCTTTCCCACAAGCTAACACAGTTCCCTGCAGCCTTAATAAAACGTCTGTGATATGTTTTGGTCAAAATACAGCTAGAATCAAGCACTGTATAAACAGCTCTTTTTAGAACAGTGCCAGTTTTGAGTGCCTGGTCTTTTAAGTTATAGCAAGCCACTGCTTCCCCGATTGTTGTACCTGCGTAATAGGGCTGGGCAATATGGCCCTAAAATAATATCATAATATTTTAGGGTACTTTTGCGATAACGATATATTTGCGGTTCACCTTTTGCAGACTTGGTGCATCGTGGGTTTTTAAAAAATATAAATGGAAAAAATATATCACGGATTTTCGCTGTTTCTTGGGTTTTTGCGGAACTCGATTTACACATGCGTAGTACGTGTGGTATAGTTAACGTATACATATACATGTATTTGATGAACTTTTACATAAAAAATATCAATTCTAACAATAAAGGAATGCTGTAAATCATTAAATATTCCGATTTACAGTAAATAGCGTGTTTACTCAGCGGATAAATACGTACCAAAAACGAGAAGTAAGACTAGAGCATCTAGAGTCCCACTTGCCGACATGACAAGTTTTTGTCTGTGGTGTTGTGTTCGCTGTTTGTGAAAGTTTAATTATAGACTGAATTCATTCAAGTCCTACGATGTCACCTAAACTTTCTGCAAGTTCTTCGGCAAAAATAGTGCAGAAATACTTAAATAAATATAGCGTCCTTACTTTGCAGATTTTCGTTAATTGCGGGTGGTCCAGTAACGTAACCCCGCGATAAACGAGGGAACACTGTATATTTTAACAACATACAATTGCATCAAAATATATTTTATACTTTACGATTCCTGACCTCGCAGCATTTTTTACTTTCCTCGTAGTCAGCTACTTGCTCCTGATTGAGGTGCTGAAACAGATTAGATTTGTTGTTACAGACCTTTTGCATAGCTTACGTATTACTGTAGTTTGTTGTGAATCTAATATTTTGTAACAACCACATCCACACTACCGAAATCGCTCCCCTTTTTGGGACAAAATCCACCACGACACGACCCACTTTCTGTCATATCTGTTGCTCTGTCTGAGTCACGTAATGGAATTACTCCTTACTCTGTGTAAATCCATTACGTCTGAATAACACGATATGGATGTTTTATATTGTCTAAAAAAATTATACCGGTATTATCGCAAACAATATGGCACACCCGTACTACGTAATATGTAAATATAACCAGAGCGTCTGCGTTGTTTACAGTTATTATTTGCGAACCGTTGGTACTACATGAAAAGTTGTGATTTTTACAGAACCACTTAAAAAACAAGATGAATGCAATGCTGATGCCGTAACTTCTTCAACTACGGTGCATAGATCAATTTGTGCAACTCATGGGAGTCTATTATATTATAGATTATTTTGTATAGTAGTGTCTGGCCAAATTACTTTCAATGAAAACTTTTTTTTGTGGTTACATTCACAATATGTTTTTTTTTTTTTTAGCACCATACAGTGTTGGACGTGGTGTTTGACAGTCAGATGTGTCTTGGCAGTGTTGGATACATTTATATCTATTTAATATGTTTTTTATTTGTACTTATCTACTACATTGCTCACAAAAATTAAGGGATATTTCATTATGGGATATTTCATTTTGAAGTAGCCCCTAATTTTTATGAGCAGTGTATAAATATATTATATATTAAAGCTTTATTTGATGCTTGTTTCAGCACCAAAGGCTGCACTGTTATGTATCATTACAACTGCTGCACATGTGTGCGGAAAGGTAAAATATGGGTTAGGTAGGTCCTGATGACTGTTTGCATGGCAACAGGGCAATATTTGCTTACTGTAGCTTGGATATTGCCAACAAATATAAACTTTATACCCTTAGCTCTTCTGATATTGAAGGCTGACATATGCTTTGACATAATGCAAGTGAATCCTCAAGGGTATTTCTCAAGTGGAGTTACTAAGATGAGGAGCAGTAAAATTCTAATAAGCAGGCAAGTGACCATTTGGAAATGGAAGAAAATACAATTAAAACATGACTGGATTGGCTGATTTCACAGTTCATGGGATGGTCAGCACTCAGTATTCTTAAATGCATGTGCACAAGTCTATTAAATGTTACAAATCCTGTTAATACCCCTCCTTCCAACAAGAGAGAACATTTCTCCTCGCAACCAATGTCATGCCCAAACTGGGACAGCTTAGGACATTTCTACAAGCAATAGGCCTAAGAGCACTTATCTAGCCTTGTAGCTTGCCCCTAAATTAGTATCCAATACCTCTCCTGCCATGAATATAGCCACAGGGCTATAAGACCACAAATAAACAAACCATATTCCTTCAGTACATATGTTGATTTCAGATTGAAATGAAATAAATTGAAATGTTTCATTGCAGCAGCACGATGGCTCGGTGGGCAGCACTGCTACCTCACAGCAAGAAGGTCCCGGGTTCAATCCCAGGGTGGAGTGGCCTGGGTCGTTTCTGACGTCGTTGGGTCGTTTCTGTTTCGGAGTCTGCATGTCCTCCCTGTGTCTGTGTGGGTTTACTCCTGGTACTCCTGTTTCCTCCAACAGTCCAAAGACTGTTAGTTTAATTGGTGTCTCTAAAAGTGGCCCTTAGTCTGTGACCGTGTGTATTGGCGCCCCATCTAGGGTTGATACTGCCCTTGTGCTCAGAGTTGCCAGGTGGGCACCGGCTGGCACACGATCCCATGTGGATTAAGCGGAGGATAATGGATATTGGATGCATTTGAGCAGAGTTTAAATATATTGTTTGTTATCATTGATTCGATTCAGCATTGCTTAAGCAGGTGTCATGAAATATTTCCAACTTTAGGACAAGACCGTAGAATCGATACAATGTTAAGTAGCTCCAGGAGCTGCAAACTCCAACATATCAATGGAAAAATGCTGCTGCACTGTAACTGTCCCTTGCAGACATGCTCACAGGTGCAGATGAATCAAAGCAGCAGGTTGCTGAATAGGACAGCTGTAATTCACGCTCTGTGTGAGAGAGCACTTTAAAACACAGACACAGCTTTGAAGTGGATACAGGTGATTTCTTTGTATTCTTTGAAAAGCTATGTCTGGTCCTGTTTCAGCTATATAAACAACTTTAATAATGTTTATCTTCAAAGCCATACTCTGAAAATATCGCCACTTTTACATTGCTGAAAGAGCTGTATCCTTTCCCAAATAAATCACTCACATTTAGCTTGTGTAGGCAGCTACATTTAGCTTTTGCAGATTGGGATGTAGCTTTCTCCTTCACTACTGTACTTTTTTATTTTTTAGTTTGATGTACAGACTCTGAAACCATATGAACAAAAATATCTAACAATCATTAAAATCAGTTGTCTTTTGTAGCTTAATCACCCATTTGATAGAAAGGTGTAACGGTCACCTCAGGATTTTGGGTAGTGCTCATGTGTGCACGACGAGAGAGACCGAGGGAACGAGAGTAAGGAAGGAGAAACATGCTAGGGTGTAGCCTAGGCTCACCGATTACTGCTATTCTTAGAATTGTAACAAATGATCCCCCCTTGTTCTTATGTTTGAATAAACCTGCATCTGAACGCCGTTATGACCGGTGTTTCCCAGTGGATGTGTATGTAGCGCACCCCACCAACTACACACAGTCTCCATGAGAACATCTACCGGTTTGGCCTAGTCTCTCTCCACTTGCACTTCTCCATAAAATGTTACAACGGGCACAAAAAAACTGGTTAAATACAAGTGCAGCTTTTGTGAAGTGAAAACATCTATAGGCTTAAATGGAAATCATTCTACCACACATGCTTACAAAACAGGACAGCTGAGATACATGTAGTATTACAAAGTCAGTAATTGACCCACTACCAAAATGCTAGGTGATATGATGAGGTGATTGTATTTCTGTACAACATGTAGTGACATTATGGAAAATTGTGTTATTTTAACGGTTTGTGGAATGTCCTTTCTCATATCATGAAGACTATACCCTTGTACAAGAAGCACGATTGTTTGAGTTTGTCATACAGGCTTTTGGCTACCATGCACAGAGCACTGACCGTAACCCTCAAAGCAACTGAATTTGGCGTTTGTGTGAACTGGACTGTCTGCCAGCAAGGCTCGTTTTTTCAACATACATGCTTGAACCAGCTAACTCTCTGGTGGTTAAGTGGAAGTGAAAAGTGAAGGAAGTGCTTCTTACTTTAGCAATACATTGTGTTGTTATATAGCAGGCTTATTCGCTTGCATTCTTGCTATTCTTACGTGGTAGGAGGATATGCACATGCTCTCTAATTGTATAATCATATCCTATGGTGTTTTTAGTTTTACTTTAACTTTGACCTGAGCCATATAGCTGAAAATGCACTTTGTTTTTATGATGTGTTTGATGAAACAGATATTATTTTATATTACAGAGTTTAATGAGTATCTTTATAGACACATTCATACTTCACTGTTAGCAAAAATACAGAGGTAGTGAAAATCAGGCAGAGATGTCACAATTTAGTCAGAGATGCCACATTTTTGGATTAGTGTTTAATATATCTAATAGTAATACTGCAATATAAATGATTGGGGACTATAGTACGTATAGTAACCTAATTAATTTATTGACATCCGACTACTATTGATTTAATCTACGCGAACGTTCAGCTGCTTGGAGAGACATTGCCCCATCTTGTGGCAAAGTAAAATTATTGCAAATTGAATCTGACCTGTCCTGTCAATTTCAGTGCAAACCTCAAATTAGACCTTTGAAGGAATTGTCAGACCTGTAATAAAACTAATGATTTGTTTAAATGTTGCCCAGTTTGCCCAGGATCACCCTTTATACTATATGGCATAAAAGCAACAAAAATGCAATTAACCTATTTGAATGTACCTAAAGTCATTATTATGACAGACCTGTTTATGAATAGAAGCTCCCTGCTGAATAAGGCGTGTGTATGTGTGTATGTGTGTATGTGTGTATGTGTGTATGTGTGTGTGTGTGTGTGTGTGTGTGTGTGTGTATGATTGTGTGCAGGTGTGAGGTGACGGCATGTCCCGTGAAGGGCTGAGGGGGCACTAGTGTTCTGTAGCTTAGCCCAGTGTACAGCTGGTCAAGAGGAGGCTGCAGCACTAGAATGGCTTTGCTTGACAAACACAAAGTTAAACGTCAGAGGCTTGACAGAATCTGTGAAGGTAAGTTTTCAGAAGGTTTTATGTTTCTCAGCCATTTGGTGTTTGCTCTGTGCAAATCCCATTGCACTAAATGTTGTAGTGTGTGATGGATGAACCTCAATTAAAAGCTCATTAAAAGTTCTTCCAATTTCTCAGTATTCCTGGTAAAATCCTTAAATCAGCCAACACTGGGCATGCTTTTTTTTCTGCACAGGAGAATTAGGCCCACGTTTTAGATTTGTGCCTCTAAAGTATTATGGACTACTACATAAACAGACATATCATCGTTTTGACATGAACGTATGTATGACAAATCAGTCAGATCTGTCGGAGAATGGACCTGGCTTTATTCTAGCTGCTAAAGTAAGCAAGTTTATGTTTTAAAAAATGTAATCACAATAAGTTCCAGAAACCTGTCAGCCCATAGCTTGCTGAGGAGTAAAACTGCAGATAGAAGGTAGGCTTGTTACAAAAACAACTTTCCACTTGTGCCTAATTACAATGGATAGTGAGCTCATCTACTTTTGACTGTGGCAAAGGGACCAAGAGGGGGTTGTGACTGCCAAAGAGGCCAAGCTAAAAGTGAATGCAGAAACTATTAACTCAGCAGTACACTCTATTCAGCAGTTAGAGAGTGCTGGCCTGTTTATGGGAAAAGCTGTTAATGATTACAGTTCGTCTGGCATTATTAATTGCCTTGAGATTTACTACAGTGTGTACGGTAATGTACAGGATGGTGACCTATAAAAGTGTTAGAAATTCGGCATACAGGAGTCAGTCATGTGTGAGTCTTAAATAATGATATCTGATCTCGTGCTCTGTTTCCCTGTGTATTTTGAAGACGCATGCTTCTGTTTATAACGTCATTTCAAGTAATTGTTATGCTCACATTCACATATCTTCTGTTCTGCAACTGGTAGCTTATTAATTTAAATATGAATTTTAGATTGGGGTGCTTACAGACTCCGTAAGCTTGTTTGTTTATTTTAATTTTCAATTACAGATAGCACTTAGTGATTTGAACATGGTTTCAGTAGCTTGTTTTGTTGCAGTAGCATTTTAAAAACTCCTTCTAATTTATTTGAATTTCAACAGACTAAAAAGCAAGGTTTTTTTTGGTTACATTATTATACAAGTACACATTATTTTGAGTTATATGGTGAAGCTACAATAGAATATTTTGTTTACATTTATAAACCTTTGTGTCTAGCATTTTCTTTTAATGGCATGGGACTAAAGTTGTTTTTTTTTTAATCTAAAACAAATTTAATAAAATGTGCATTGTTTTACATAGTTTACACTTCAGAAGCAAGAATAGTAAGAAAATCGACTTGTGAACTCTGTAGTGAATCAAATCGAATCGTGTGCATCTTATTCCATTCTACACTGCTTACAAATTTAGGGATAATTCATCATGCAGTATATTTGCTCTGTGTGTGAGCGAAAGTGGGAAGGGAATATTTATTTATTTATTTATTTTTATTGAGGGTGCTCTCAGATGGCAGATTTCTGAATCGAAAATTAACCCATCACACATTTTTAAAAAGTCTTGAAAAATTTGTTCATTACACAATTTCACTAGGGTCTTCTAAAGTCATAAAGACTGAAGTTAAGAGAAATCCATGTGAAAACCTTTAATACATATTAAATAATTTCTATACAGCAAAGTATTATACACTATTCACTAAAATTAGGGGATATTTCATTTTGGGCTTTCCCCTAATTTTATGAGCAGTGAGATTAGATTTATTTTATTTTCATTAGATTTATTGATTCCGCGAAATTAGCCTAGCATGTTGGCTCGATGGGTAGCACCGCTGCCTCGCAGCAAGAAGGTCCCGGGTTCAATCCCAGGGTGGAGTGCCCTAGGTCCTTTCTGTGTGGAGTCTGCAATGTCTAAGAGTATGTCTTCCCCGTGTCTACGTGGGTTTACTCCAGGTACTCCTGTTTTCTCCCACAGTCCAATTACTTGCATGTTAGGTTAATTGATTACTGTGTGTGTGTGTGTGTGTGTGTGTGTGTGTGTGTGTGTGTGTGTGTGTGTGTGTGTGTGTGTGTGTGTTTGTGTG
>JAUZSV010060481.1:0-14865 GCA_034780495.1 Parotocinclus cesarpintoi
CATAAAAATCATTAGGGAATGACTCATTTCATTTCAGAAACAAACAACTTTTGAAAATTTGTTGACCAGTGTTATCCATAGACACTATGCAACAGCAGGTACTGATAATGTCACACAGCACTAAACCAGGTTTCAACCCTCACCTGCTACTGTCCGGCTGATTTCCCCCCTTTCCATATGCATTTCATATACATGTTTACCCTGATTTCCTCATACGTCAAAAATCAAGTCTTTAAGCGGGTTTACAACTCTAAATTGCTGCTAGGTGTGAATGTGTGAGTGAGTGTCTGGGGCTATGTGATGGACTGGGGCACTGTCAAGGAAGCTCAGGACTGAAGGTCTGGAATACAGTGGTTAAATGAATAAGGTATAAAGCAAGGAGGACTCATACATGTATGCCAATCAGTTAACTGCTGTAACAGAGGGTTGTATGGACAATTTCCAGGTGTTCCTCAGAAATGTTCTTTTGTACAATTGACTAAAGGTTCAGGTTTTAAGTTTCTCTTACAAACTGCCACTGTTGGGCCCTTAAGGGTGGCCCTAAACCCCCAGTTTCTTGGTTGTGTTGTGAGATTGTCTTGGTTATAATTCACTCTGGTTAAGATGTTGGCTAAATTCTGTATGTAAATGCAGGACTTTCCTGAGCATTTTGCAGCTGCTTTGAACACATCTATATCCAATAATCTGATCTTTCTCCTCCCCAACCGTATTAAAAAGCAGTGGGATAAATCATTTAAAACTTCATTTTTAAAGCAGAACATCAGTGGCACCACACAATGAGAACCACCAGCAATATACACCATCAGCATAATCAACCGTGGTGACTGTGGTAGCCTAGCAGGTTAACTAAACTACCTCTGCCAAGCTATCACGGTTGGGTCCATAACCCCCAATTGCTCGACTTTTTATTCACTGTAAGTCGCTCTAGATAAGGACATCTGCTAAATGACGAAATGTGAATAAAAATTTTAACTATACATACCTCGGTTGCATAGCTTGGGACTCCAGAGACTCCTGGTTCGTCTACTGCCTGTGTAGTTTGCATGTTCTTCTGTGTCTGCATTGGTTTTCCATGATTCCAAATATGGTCAAAAGTGTTCAAATGACAGTGAATGTGAGTGTGTGTAAGTACACGTGCCCTCTAAAATTTTGTCTTAATCTTTTATCCAGGAATAAAGAGTCTTAGCAGGGATTATAGGGAACATAGCAGGAAAAATACTGGATTTTTTAGTATTATGAGGTATCCCTAATTTTTAAGTATTATGAGGTTTCCCTAACACCACAGACTACCTGTAAGGTTTGTTGACTAAGCCTTTCATTCCTTACAGAATTGCCTTCTTACTTTTGTCTTCATTTGGGGGTTGTTCAAGGTCAAACATAATTCAGAGTCTCCAGACCTTTGAAGACCGTTGAAGCAGCTGTGGGAATTCTGAGCCCCATTGCAGTTTAAACCCATAATTTTCATTCCAGTTGTCTCTTGTTCTCCTTGTTTAGTCTGTGCCCCTGGATTTGTAAAAGGTAAAATTTATTTAGCCTAATATGCATCACCCAAGACAGTGAATAAAAGTCAATGGAGATGAGCAAATTTCTTGAATTCAGCTGCCCAACTAGATAATTCATTCCTTAAAATAAAAAAGAATACTTAAAATTGACTTAACAAATCATCTTCCCGGGATCATGCCCCTCGCTAGAATGTAAACCCTCGCAGCATTGGGTGTTCTCTTTCTCAGAAGAAACACGTTCCCTGACCACGATTAGGGCATTCTATGTTTCTGGAAGCTGGAATTTCCGCTCATTTTGGCAGGTTCCTCCTGCTGCTTGCTCTCCGATCAGATTGGCTGCTGTCCTGCTGCACTGACGACTGATAAGGGACAATCTTTGCTCGACTATCAGCTAAGGCCATCAGCACTAACAATGGAGTAGAAGAACAGTTATCGTCATTATGTTGCAGCTGTTCTGAAAAAAATGTACCCAGGCACATTTCAAGCAAACTAATGTGATTCAGTATGAAACAAGCAAGTTTGAGTGAGTCTCATATAAAAATAATGCATGGATTTATACGGAGGTCACTGTGATCGTGTGGTGCTGAAGCTGATAAGCTGCGATTAACTTGTGCTCTGGTGTCTCATAGGTTACAGGAATACGCTGGTAAAAAATATAATTTACACAATTACAGCATTTAGCAGACATACTAGTGCAGAGAGACCTACAATTTAGCTTAGCAAGACAGGGTTAAGGGCTTCACTTGAAGGCCCGACAGTGGCAGCAGTGGTAGAAGAACTCCCAACCTTTCAATTAACAGTCCAGAGCCTTAACCACTAAGCCATGGTGTCTGATTGGTGCTTCTTTAGATCTGTACTGTAGCCTTGTGAGTCATGTATCTAGCAAGTAACAGAAGTCGTGTTTAACTGAAACACTATTTAATTCCATAAATATAAACCTATGTACCATAATAATGTCTCAAACTGCATCGAGTTTTAGTAATGCTTGGATTTGATTCGTTGGCTCAGAACGTTATACAGTAACTCAATAATCAACTGAGGAAAATGACTAGACAATAACGTATGAGCAATTTGTTCAACTGAAACAGCTCACTTGTTCTCACATATTGAAACAGGATGTTTGCGTATGCAGCACTGGCAAAGGTGTCTAAATGCAAAATCAGTGGTGAACAAAGTAAAAAAAATCCATGCTTGAGTTAAAGACACTTCTAATGTACACAGTCATATAAGAAAATTATGACCACTTTTTTTTTATGACCACCTAACACACATGTCCTTGGCATGTGGAAGGAAACTGGAGTACCTGGAATAAACCCACTCAGACACGGGGACGCTCAACACAGAAAGGACCCAGGCCACTTCACCCTGGGATTGAACCTGGCTAGCTTTGAGGCTGCGGTGCTACCCACCGGACCACTGTGCTGCCCTTGACTGAGATTAGTCCTTAAAACTATTCAGCCAACAAAGTCCCGTGACTACTCAAGGATTAGAGGATGGCTAACAAACTGTGCAGCAACAGACAAGCTACTGTTCCTTCTAAGCACCCGTTAGTGACTTATCATGACTAGTAAAATCACTTCAGTAGAGAGCATGGAACAGACAGAGACTGAGAAATCAGTGCATTTAAGTCTGATGACTATGTTGCAAAGATGGATGTCTTTTTCTCGTCTTGTTTCTATGTCGTGCTGCGTAGCAAAGGCACAGTACAAGTATTTCTTACTCTGCTTTTTTTCTCCCCCTGCAGGTGGGTCAGCATTCTGCCACAAAAAAACAAACTGTTCCACCATCAAGGCACGGTTCTCACACTGCAGAGTGCAGATCCAGAGCATGTAAATTTCTTTGAGTGGTTAGACCTGTTCATCATCATCATCTTTGCACTTATAAGGAGCGGAACCCCAGCCAAACATCATTCATTGCGCTCAGGCTGACACTGCTTGAGCATAAAACTTCCCGCACCAGAGGCTATGTTGTTATGTGTGTCATTACTGCTGTTATCTATAAGAAGTTATCTTGGGTCAACCAGCCTCTAGCAGTCAAACCTGCAATTAAAAAGTCAAACACATGTTGTGTTTTGGACATGCAAGATGCTGGTATAGGGGGAATAATGGAAACGGGCATGGGATAAAAAATCAGGACCGATGTTTGATATGTGATACAACTGGTGTGTAGATAATTGGTCAGATTCACGCACATAACAAATGGTAAAAATAGGACACTACCTGCAAAACGCATTAGAAACGCACAGCTGTGGGATCTAAACCTAAAATCCAGCCAATCGCAACATACAGTAACAGTGCTTACCAAGCATGAAGAGTGGAAGTATGTGCATGGAAGCATGTGTGTGTGAAAGTGTGCGTTCAGGAATTCTCCAGCGGTGCATTTTTTCCTGTGTGTGTCAGAGGAGGATACCTTTGGGTTTCTCTGGGAATGTCATCAAGCCTGGAACACAGGAGATGTTTGTGTGACCAGAAGGCATCTTGTGTGAATACCTTTTACAGTGGTGTTTGGAAGTTTGTGAAAAAATTTGAATTTATTTCTATGTATACACCCAATAAGCAAATTACCAAGTACATACCCAAATTAGAAAAAGTTGGGGTGGTATGGAAAATGCAAATAATAATATATATATTTTATAAATGTATTTAATATATGTATTATTTTTTAAATGCACAGTGTCTTAAAACTATTCCTTTGATTTAATTACAATCAGTATGGATTCAAGATATCTCATGTTTTGTCTAGCTTGTTTGGTCAACTTCATTTCATTTGTTAATGTACATCCATTCCTGCATTTCAGGCCTCCAACACAATTAATGGTAACAGGTGAATTTAATTATGATCTGGTAAAAGGACTTAATCCTTAAGGGACAAATATGGACAGATTTGTCAATAAATGCATGAGAAAATTTGTCAAATTATTAAAAACACTGCTCCTTAAAAAAAGTATTTGCATATTTCTCCTGCTACAGTGCATAATAGAATTTTAAATTTCAAGTGCATAAAGGACATGGGCACAAGCCTTATCTACACATGATGTCTGATCACTCAGACAGTACTTTATCAAGAACCATCATTTATCTATAGCTGATATGGGAACCACATGGGCAAGGAATTACTTGCAAACCTTTGTCAAGCACTTCAATTTGGAGTTACATTCACAAATGCCCCTTAAAACCAGATTGTGCAAAAAAGAAGCCTCATGTTAACCATGTCCAGAAGCTGAATTGATTTCTCTGCTCAGAGACATCTGGGATGGACGATCACACAGTGTAAACATGTACTGTGGTCACAAGAATTAGTCTTAAATCTATTTTGGAAAAAATGGACACTGTGTGCTCTTGACCAAATGTAAAAAATGACCATTTTTCAGAAACTATTTTCAGCAATAAATCCTGTCATGGTATGGGGTTTCATCAGCGTGTGTAAACGTAAAGTTAAGAAACACTGTTTTTTAACTAATTAGAATTTTCCAACTATTTTCTGATTTAGTAAGGTATAACAATTTTGCCTCATTTGGGTTCTCTTTATTTACTTTGAACTGGACTGGGACTGTGAAAATGTGCAGAAAGATAACTTTCATTCATCACTGTAGGTAATGCCCAGGTATTATATGACCATAAGTACAAGTAAACATATTACATGTACATATACAGATAACGGATGTTATAATTCTATAGACTTATACAAAAAAATTACAGAAATTTACAAATATTTGAAGAATATGCTGGAGTGTGCCACGTTTTCACTGAACTTTAAATAAAAAATCAAAAAAGAGATCTGTGTGAACTGTTACGTGCGCCTGACGTTGGGTTGTATACTTGTTATTAAAGCACATTAAAGGAAACTACAGTATAAGTCAGTGGTCATAAGTTTTTCGTTTATTGTTGCTGTTTAAACACCCCTAATTGGAACCAAACACAAATAGGAATTAAAGAGCAGACAAGCCAAAGGACAGTGTAACAATTATGTCATGTCATACTTTGTCTTGCCCATGAAACCGGTTATTAAAAGCTTATGCCTTCTGACAAGAAGCCTTATAATGCTGCACATTATAAGATGGTAAATTGTCAAAAAAGTAGACACATGGTTAGCAACCATATTCTAATTGTGTCATTGTTATTAGGGACAAATGTGTGCCTAGAATACAAATTTCCACACAACCACAATTAGTTTGAACTGTTTACAAGACAGTGTGGTGTGGTCTTCTGTGAATGTTCTGCTAAGGCTTGACATGTCTTTCATTCCAAAATGCTTTTCTGATCACCACTGATCATGTGAACCAATACTATTTTTGTAGTAAACAAAGAACTGGGCATCAGGACCAAAACCTTATCCCACCAGTGAATTGGGGTGAACTGAATGTGATGGATTAGATGTGCTTTGGTGGGAACATTAAGAACAGAATTGTTTAAAAAAAAGAATATTGTGTATTGGAATGGCCAGAGTCAATCAGACTGTATAATTCTGCCAATTGGGATGCTATGACACTAAGAGGGCTTTTTATTTAGAACTCCCAAAACAACCTATTATTCCACCAGTCAGCAGCTACATGAAATGTTATTCCTGCTAATGGAGGTTATTAAGTACAAGGGTTCACAACTTTCCAGACCAGACTGTAAATGATTAGTAAATGGGTTTAAGTAAAGGCATGAAAAGTACAATTGCTTGTGCTTTATTGTTTTAGACAGAGTGTGGCGACTGAGGTTTTTTTGTGTGTGTTTTTATGAGCAATGCAGAAACTAAAGAAATTCTGAAGGGTTCAAAATTTAATGTTTATGCTATTTTAAAGGATGTCCTTGTACTCACACTGAAAAGGCACTAATAACACACAAAACATTTTGAAAGCCTTTTTTTGAAAACCTCTGCTGATCCATCGCCCAGCTTTACCCTTTAATTCACTACAGTAAATGCAGTAGAGATCTCATAGAGCAGATCAGCCTCTGCATTCTTTCATCTGTGGTCATGGGACAGCATACGGGCCAGACCAGAATTGAGGAACTCAGCGTCCAAAACAAACTGACACTGAATAAGGTCTGCTATTTGTCCTCGGTTGTACGTAGCTCCTCTGACCTGGGCCTGAGGAAAAGACTACTTTGGTCATGGAGGTCAGAGGCCATCAGATTGGGTAACAGTCTGACCCAGAGGTCACAAAATTGCCCACACAATATTTTATAGCATTTGTCCAAAGGAGTAAATGTCTGTTCCCTTGAGGAACATGTTCTGCGTCATCCATTAGCATTGAGATTGTGACTTCTGACCTTTGAAGATTCAGGACATTGCATGTTCTGGTTTGAGTGGCTGGTTCCGCAAATGGGGGAAGAAGAGGAGCTTGAGAATTGAGCCATGGGAAATCTCTTATAGCCAAGAGAAATGCTTTATTTTGCCTCTACGTTCCACATGAGCAATATCCTTTTCCTGCATCTGAACTGCGGGACATAAATGTGTGTTTGTGGGGGTGGGGGTAAGGGGTGTGTGAAAGCATGCATGTTATTTCATAACTGAATGAGACGCACAATACACTCCGGATGTGGCACAGTCGCATATAGTGCCATGATATATAATGGCTTAAATCCAAGTTGGCTAATACTGTATATTCGAGAATTAATAGCAATGCTTCATTCATATTCACATACTTTATTTAGTAGAGGAAAGTAGTGAGGAGATTAGAAATGATTGTGATAGCTTGTCAGTGAAAGTCATACCTGTATATGGTGGTAATCTAGAAGATTTCAGATTGTGTAGAATATACCAGTCAATCTATATATGACACTATATACGGTGGCTGAATCATTTTTGGTAATAACAACCAGAATATGGATACTCCACTAGGTTTCTGTCCAGGAGAACCTCAGAGTAAAACCTCCGTGTCTCAAATTTGAGTGGTGGTTTGGGCATCTCATAGGAATGCCTGCTGGTCAGTTCCTACTAGAGTTGTTCCATTTTTGTCCCATAGGACTGAGACCAAGGGTCAGACCAGGACTCGCTGGAAGAACTATATCTCATTATGTTTTGGCCTGATATCTCTTGATGGCAATAGAACAGTTTGAACTGACCTTCTCATTATGCTACCACTATGAATCTCACATGTATTGTGAAAAGTCGGCATACTGGTGATGTTTCTAGTTATAGAGTTAATGATTCTGCAAAATGTTGGAATTTGACTGAACGTCCAGACTCAACACTTTGCACTACACAAAGGACAAGTAAATTCAAAACCTTAGCTCTGTTACGATGCTCTGCCATAGACTGCTGACCGGTGACGTGCCATGACTATTAGTGCTAGACCTTAACAGTAAACAGTAAATAAACAAAATAAGTTAATGGGAGCTTACATTTGAAATAGATTTTGAATAATGAGGCATGATCAAAAGCCCAAAAATCCCTTTTTCCCTTAACACATTAGAACAAGCCAAACAAATTATTATTTAACAATCAACCCTTCCAATGCTGCAACTATGTACAACTACAATTACGATACAAATACTTACATATAGCTTAAACCTAAAAGAAGCAAACTAAAAGAGACAAGTGGAAGTTTTTGGACTCCACAAAGATCTAAATGATTAATTAAAACACAGTCCATCTTTTGATCTTTCATTGTGAATCGATCAATAGCATCATAACGTTTTGTCTCTTGTGTTCTGGAAGAAGTGGTTTCACTGTTAAGATCGATCATTGATCATACAAGAAGTACAATATTTCTTAGATTATAAATATTATATATATATATACTTAATATAATACAGACTTTATATAGAAAGGCACATACAATTACTAACATCATTTATAGCTTGTTACAAATAAACAGCAGATGGTCATACACAAAAACACAAGTAACTTGTCTCTAAACACATCCACCAAATTAGTTACTCTCTAGTCTCTAGTCCAAAGCTAACAAGCAAGTGAGAACATGTCAGACCACGGTATGGCCAACTTTTTTTTTAGAGAAAAGTAGCTAAAACCTGATTAAAAAGTTGCTAAATGTGGCTAAATTGTATAATGCTATAATTTGCATATATGACAAGTAATCATGCTGTAAATGTGACAGAAAAATAAGTGACAGATTGTATCAACCCTTTACATTTTTGTTGCATCTCTCTTACTGTTTCAAACAGTATTTGTCGCTACTTGCGTTCTCGAAAAATAACTTGCTCGAGGTGTCTGAAAAGTCGTTAAGTCTAGCAAAAATATCACTAAATTGCACTGATGACCACACATACTGACACACCAGTGACAGACTTCTGTTTTTAACTCCCACCTCTGCTCGCAGATCTGCAGTGTTGATTGGCTGTGGATGTGACCAGCTGTTTACAGTCACAATATAAAAAAAATATATATATATTTCTTGTTATTATGTATTATCGTTTTGAAGACAGATGGATGTTAAATGGCACTTTATTATTAATATTATTGTTGTTATTATTAGTAATACTTAAAATATATCACCTTTCTCAAATCCAAGGACACCATAAAATCAAAACTCAGCTTTTAGATCCAATCCACACACACACACCGCTTAACGCCAAATTATTCAAAATACTTATTGGTTATTGTTCATTCCTAAACACGTAGGCACTGATGGTTCACCAACTGCTGACAAATGAGCCCAGAGGTCTTTTCTAACCCTGCTTATTATACTTTTCTCATGGAAGACAAGATAAATCTCATTCTCTGAGTGTTAAGTCATTGTTGGTTAGATGAAAGGGAAGGAAGGAATGTTTTGGTCTCTAACTGAATGTGAATGAGAGACTGGTGAAAATGAGTGATGAGAGGAGAAAATGGGAGAAGAGGAATGTGGGTGGGTGCCACACCTGCAGTTATCATAAGGGAGAGATAAGCTTCTGGAACAACTTACTAACAATATCGCTCATAAAGGAAAGTGTTACAAGGGAGTGGCAACAGCCAGATCATGCAAAATGAGGCATTATATGCATTGCATAATCTTTCTTGTTACAAGATGGTGGCCTTTTTATTCCCTTTATAAGATGAATAACTATAGACTAGCTCAGATGTACAGTAACTGCTTCCTGCTAATGTCATAGGCTTCTTCCTGTTTTCTTACAAAGGATAGCACTGTGTGTGTTTGTTTTCACATCTCTCTACCTAGCACTCTGTTTACTCTATTTATCTGTTAATCTAGCCGTCCTTTAATCCATCCATCCATCCATCCATCCATCCAAACTAATCCAACTCTTCCATTCGGCTATACAATATTACAATGTTGCCATACTCTAGTTTGCTGCTACTTTTATCTGTAGTCTATTTATACACCACAATACCTAAACACATTGTCATGACAGTCTACAAATACTGAAAAACAACTTCTTCCCTTTAATGGCTAATGCGACAATTTGCGTGCTTCGTTTTAACACACCTGTGTTGTCAGAGAAATTTGATCCACTTACAGACTGTGCTTTACAGATGATTAGTTGTTACACGACAGTTTGGTATGAAGTTCAGAATGTTTTTATTTCAGCTATGCTTGGTGGTTCCCAAAATGAATTTTTTTTTTTAAATGTTGTATGGTTTCATTCTTATCATTGCACAGAGGATCTAGTCTTTCACACGAACTCTTTGTGAGCTCATAATCTTCTGGAGCTGTTTTTATGGTTCAAGTCAAGTTTCAGCCTTCATGCTGTTTGAATTTTACACCCCAGGCATGTTGTTCTTGTGCCGAGTAAAGACAGCGTAAAGTACACAATTTGCATAGCACAACTGTTAAGGTTTGTGTAACAAATAGGTCAAAACGTGACAATGCCTTTACACGCAGCGGAATATCTCATCTGATCTGACTCATCTTAGTTGTGTGACATGGTGCAGTTAGTGGCTAGTGCTGTTGCTCCAGAGATTCCCAGTTTGATCCCAGGCCTTTCCTTTATGTTGGCTGAGCTTCCATGTCCTCCCTGTGTTCATGTGGGTTTCCTCTGGTGCTCTGGGTCCCCCCGCACAAACAAGTGTTAGGTCCACTGGCCCCTCTAAACTGCCCCCCTAAACGAATGTGTTTACAGGGGCAGTTGTAACATTGCTCCAGTCATGGATATAGCCAACAACAATGCTGACATGATATTAGTGAGTAAATATATATAAATATACCCTCTCTTTGGGCCAGTTGGGCTTGTTTATGAGATTCCATATGAGCAAGACACATTTGAACACACTTGCACTCTCTTTTATAGCTTCCAACTGCGATGTCAACATTCGCAGTTTGGCACAACCCACGGAAGTTCATATTGTGGTTGATGCTAAAAATACGTTCCTAAGTGACAGTCCTGTTTACTTGGTCCCTTTGCCCACACCTTAACATATAAATTGATGCTCTATGTCATGTACAGTGTACAAAGAAACAATGGAGCCTAATCGCAAGTGTGCGAAATTTATAAACATCAGACTTGGTGCAAACAAATTTTGGAGCTGGATTGCAAGTGAAAGAGCTACCAAACTGTGATGCACATAAACCAAGAAACTTAGAGATGTTAATGAGAACCAATTGCTAACAGACCATGATAAAAACACATGAACAATGAATGGAGAGGATACAGAAAGGACTGATTTAACACACGTTATGCTCATACACCAGAACAACAATCCCGATCGTTCTAACACAAACCGACATTTGTGTGTTTTTTTCCAATAAAAATCTGATCACTTTTTCTACATTTCTGCTGTTATCTGATAATGCAAGTGGTGATTAAATCAAATACTCTAATATCTGATTTCAGATTAAAGCCTAGAAATATGATTAAGAAATCTGATCAAGAGAAAACTGTTTCTTAGCACATGTATACTCTAATTTCTATCTGTTTCAATTTCAAATCCCAGGAGTGGATAGCAGAAATAAACGAACCCACTTATTCTAAGAGATTTTGCTTCTTTTGTTCTTTACATCTGCTGCCTGTTTTTCTTATACAATATGGCAATCCTGAAATTAAAAACAGCATCTACAAAAGGCTACCAAATACTGAAAAGAAGTATATTCTTGAGGAAATTAAGATGTTTCTTATTGTATTATTGGATTTTAAGTTTGGTTTAAAATTTACAACTCATCAACATTTTGTGAGGTTTTTGGCTGGTTGCAAAATGGGAATTTGATAATTGTCCAGTGTAAACCTGGAGCTTTCCTATTAAATGATTACTTGAGAGCATGCATAACAAATTGAGAGGATTACTCACAAAACAAAGATTTTTTGCAGTTATTGGATTACAGTTTACTAATTGTATATAATTGCAGCTAAGTACTAATACAAACAGACAATAGTCACATACTTACATCTAGCCATTTAGCTGATGGTCTTATCCAGAGCAACACACAATTTACGCAGTCTTAGCAATTACAACTGTTAAAATCCAATCAGTTATGGGATAAATGTGACATCTGGGCAGACTTGAGGTGGGACTTAAACCATGGACTTTCTAGTCCATAGTCCTTTACCTTAATCACATGAATCTGAATGAATTAAGAAATCACATCTGAACCCCATTTGTCATTCATAGCACGGTAGTGATTTTATAGCCATATTATATTCGGTAATTTATAAATATATTAATTGTAGCTATTAATTTTCATATTTTATTTTAGAGTTACCCCTAATTTTTGTGAGCAGTATAGGTTCAAAAAAATCTATCAAAAAGTTTTATATTTTTTATTGATTAATGTGTTTAATTTAAAGTGAAAACCAAAAACGATTATTGTCGCGACCATGGCTTTTCTCACTACCTTTCTCAGAATTATTCTGGTCACGTGATTCCCTACATCACGCACTGCCAATTTCCTCATTTTTCACGAGAGGGTGCAGCAGAGTACTGTATCAGTTACATTAGGATATATTTTTATGTGCATTAACGGATTACTTTCATAAAACTTGGATTACCTACAGTTAATAATTATGAGGTAAAACAGGCTGCTTTTGTCCTGCTACACCCAGCATCGTCTGGGTTATAACCATTTTCTCCCATTGTAGTCAGATGCCTAATTGCACCCGGCTTAACAGTCTGTATTTACATGTTTGTTTAACACAGGTCTTTTGTTTGTCTCATACACACAGGTTTGTCATGTGCCTTGGTGCTCCATGTAAAACTAGAAGTGCACGAAATGCATTGTGTTGTATACATAATCTATCAGATGCATATGATTGGCTAATGCCCTATCTGTTCCAGCCAACAGAAAACTGGAGAACAATCAATCATGGACTTTAAGCCAAGGAAGGCTATTTGGTATTTACCCTTACAGTCCACCATTGGAATACAACATTCGAAATTGGTTCAAACCGCTTGCAGATAACATTAAATTGTTCGTGTTAAATCCTGTTGAGTAGTGTACACGTTGCATGGAGTAAAATGGAAACAAATATTCACAGTGGTCATACTTTTTCAGGAAACCATTTTCTGCTGTGCCATTGCCATGAGCTAAATGTGGAAAGCAGCACTGCGTCTGAAATAGAATTTAAAACACAGCCCAATGTTTTATTTTGAATAAGGCCAGAAATTTTAATCCTTTGCTTTATTGGCACTGTTATATGCCAAACATATATACTAAAATATATATTGTTGCATTAATATGTAATCAACCCAGTGAAAATCTGCACAGAGGTCGTTTTCATGTAGGTTATCTATTATTTAAACAGATGTGAACTGCTAAAACAGCAAAAAGCCTATTGACACAAAATGCAAACCTCATGAAAACTTAAACCTGTCATGTAAGCCTCCTCAGAATCCCACAGTCTTCCCTAAACGACTACAAGTAAGCAAAACTTTGGAAAAAGTTTTCAGTTTTCCTGAGAAATAGGCTGTTCAGTCCACTGTGACCCTCAAGGACTTCTCAGTGATGACAAGATAAATATGGTGGCATATATAGCTGTTGTGCAGAACTCTACCACATCATGTAGCAGAGCAAATGAAAGCTCATCACATGGTTAAATCTTCATTATGGACACAAGGAAATAAGAGAGTATTTATTTATTTATGATTTATGAGGTCATAGCTTTGGTTTGGCAGCAACACTGAACTGGACATTCCAGTTTATGACCTTTCCGATCTCTTGTTCTTCACTCGTAACTTCCTGTGTACTTCAGCATTACAGATTGTGAGTTTGTGTTGTTTTTGTCAGAATTATATACAGTAGTACATACAGAACACACTCAAAAGCGAATAAAGAAAACTCAGTTCATTTAAAGGTGAAATTAGAGTCCGGTGTTTATTCACTTTGTTGTTTTTTAAAAGGTGTAAATGATTTAAATAAGTTCGTATTCACACTACGCAAACTGTAACATTCACGAGCAGGTTTGAACCCCAAAGTTTGCAGAGCTCGCAGAATTGGACTTGTGCACGGTATGCACCTAGTGTGATCGCTAATCATGCCTGAACACAAAACACAATGTGGGATTGCCATAGTAAAAATCTTATACGTGAAGCACAAGCAGCCAAAAATCTCTGTATTGCATAATTAATAAGTCCATAGGGTGTATGAAAGGGTTGTGTGTCAGCATGCCGAAAACAACTCAAGAAAAGCTATAAAAGTACAACCATGAAATCCGTTATGGTATGCAAGTGTGGCTTTCTCCATAAGGTCCAGAATGTTAAATGCAATGTGAGCACAGGCAAGTGCTAAGGCAATATACAAGGCAACCAGGCACTAATGAGATCTTCTCAACACATTTGTGGATCTGTCTCATGGCACGGACAAAGGACAACCTTAATAAAAATTAGCTGGTGATGCTTTTAGGGCTGTAAATGCAAAATAATCCAGAAAAAGCTTGGACTTATATGTACTAATAAAAAAAATGAAAACCATAGTTACTCTTCCCAGTGGTTGACCAGAAAATATCACACCAAGATCAAGGCATGTAACAGTGTTTGAGGTTACAAAGGAACTAAGGGTAACTTCCAAGCAACTGAAGGGATTTGCATCTAATGTTAATGTTAATGAATCTACAATAAGGAGAACACTGAACAATAATGGTGTGCAGGGCAAAATTGTACCTTGAAAGCCACTGCCCTTTAAAAGGATACATTACTGCCTGTCTGCAGTTTGCTAAGATCATGCAGACAAGCCAGACGGCTGCTGGAAAAACTGTTCCGTTTGGGGCAACGGGCTAAAACTCCTCCAACCTGATGTGTATGACTGATCCAGCAATTACCAGGAACAGTTTGTTGGTTATATATATGTATATTGGACATAAAAACTGCTCACAAAAGTAATAAAGTCACAAAAATAATGAAACATCCGTTAATCTGTGTGAGCAATATATATTCTTGCTCTCTTACCATCGTTGGTATGTGCAAGTTCTTCCAATAAGTCTTGTGATCATGCTCTTCTCGTGATTGTTGTTATCTATGTTGGAGGGTTATAAGTAAAAAATTTCTCTGT
>JAUZSV010060591.1:0-22769 GCA_034780495.1 Parotocinclus cesarpintoi
TATTATATTATATTATATTATATTATATTATATTATATTATATTATATTATATTATATTATATTATATTATATTAGTGAAAAATTTTATTGGTAAACCAGGGGTATTTATTTTACTTTATTTTAGATTTATTTTCATTTAAAACTTTTAATAGTATTATATGAAAAATTATTTTTTTACTGTTGCTTTACAAAAAAAATTTTTGATTATTATTATTGACTATTTTTACTTATACTTTTTAATTTTAAAGTAATGTCTTTTATGCATAAGTCATGTTTATAAAAGAGTTACTTTTTTCTAAATGGTACTTTTACAAAGTAAAATGTCCAAAGCAACAGTACATTATTCGAGTAAGTATTTTTTACAAATCATATTATATGATATTTCATATTTTATTTGTTGAATAAATAGTTAATTTAAATTTATATATATATATATATATATATATATATAATTGTTATTGTTATTATTCCCCTGTATATGATGAAATAAATTAGTAGTGAGCTTGAGAGAGAGAGACAGGTTAAAAGAGTGGACAGGTGAGACTGATGGTGTGTCCATGTTGACCATCAGCTGGGTGAAGGCTTCAGCAGGCGGCTGATTGGAGCTGAAGTTCCTCAGTCAGACCTGATTGGACTTTAGGTTTTACTAAGTGACTGATGACCAAACAGAGGTCAGGAGTAATGAAGAGGACTGATAGCAGATCAGCACGAGCCCGAGACCCTCATCTGATCGGCTCTGTCCATGGGGACTGGGACTCCAGGGGGGTGAAGGGCTAAAAGAGGCCTGGTCTGAGACCAGCAGGAGCTTCAGACTCACAGAGACAATGGCAGGTTAAAGAAAAACTGTCCCGTACAAATAAATAAACATCCATTAATCACGTTTATTTTCTTAAAACTAACAGTATGTTTAGATGAGTAACTTTATTCAACTAAGAGTATTTTAACCTTAAAATTATATAATAATAATAATAATAATAATAATTAATATTTTTTTATTAACTAAAATAATAATAATAATTAAAATAATAATAATAATAATTAAGAAAATAATAATACTAATTAAATATATAATAATAATAATAATAATAATAATAATAATAATAATAATAATAATAATAATAATAATAATAATAATATATATTTTTTAATAATAATAATAATTTTTATTTTTTTTATAATAATAATAAAGTGTCAGTACTCCTGGTAATGTTTACTTCAGTAAATTTTTAAGTAAATGTTTTATATATTCGTTTTAATCATATTTAAACTTTTTATTGATGAACTTACTTTTGAGCAAGTTTATTTAAATTAGGAGAACATATCAAAAATAAAAATTCTCAAATTTAAAATAGATGTAATTTTATTTAAATAACATTTAGCTTTTATTTAAGCACTATTTTCATTTAATTCTTTACACTCATAGTGCATTTACATCAATAAAAAAAAGCAAATTTTTAAAGCAAAGCTATTTCAAAACATGTATTAAAACATTTCTACAAGCAAACTTTTTCTTGATTCGCGTAATTACTTTGATTTTAGATGCACTATTCACACGAGAGCTATAAAAAACATAACACCTTCACATCACCTTGATTTTTATCAACACCTTATACTGAGCGGCTGTTTCAACGTGAGATTTCCTATTGATTTATTTTTAACGTCTTGTTTTATCCCTGCTTTTTTTAGTCATTACATTTTGATTTTTAAATGAGTGCTTCATTTTAGCAAGTAGCATTCCCTTTAAATAAGTCACAGTTTGGTGAAACAATTAAACAATCACTGTTTTAAATGAAGGTTTCTAACTGATTTATTTACTTTTCTTGCTTTATCTGTGATCAGGTGGTGGGTGTGGCAACCAAAGGCAATAACAGAAATCACAGGGGTGGAGGGTGGGGGGTAGACGACCCTAGGTGGGGCACAATAGACAATCTTTTGGACAAATTAATTGCCCCTTTATGTAAGTAACAATAGATTTTTCTACACTTCTACATCGGGCTCTGATCTGATACCCAGAATTGTAAACAGCATCGGTGCTTGACGTCTGACCCCTTTAAGCTCAGTGGAACACTGTACCCTTACTGTATGTATTATCGTTAACACATCAGCAGGTCTGTATTAAAGTGAGAGGATGGCTGACCTCCTCCACAGAACACCGTCCTGACCGAACTGATCGGGATGATATGAATAATTTAGGAGACGCTAAAGAAGGCAATATAAATGCACACATATATTCTAATCTTTCAACTGCTCTTCCATAAAGGCTCTGTTTTCATCCAACGACTGCCCCCGGGGGCTAAATTAATCCGAAATGTATCTCTCCTCTATTCCACATTCAAACTTATTCACATCCGGATGCATAATGATGATTCCGAGATTAAATCCAGCCTGGAATTTTGGCTCCCTTCGCTCTTTCCCCTTCGTCTGACCTTAAGCTCGGCTGCAGGACATTTTTTGGGGTAATGCACCCTGACGGGCCTGCTCAGGCTTTATCTACACCTGACAGGGCCAACTTTCTTTTGAACACCTTGTTACCTTGCGGTTGAACATCAGAAAAAGAGCCGCGGCAACTTCAGCACTGACGATGCTTTCTCCTTCAGGTTTAATTTATTAACTGATGATTTGATTTATTATCAGAATACACTCACAGATACGTCATATAGGATCCGTTCCCCTTAACAAGCAAGTCTTGGAGCTCAATATTTCTTCTCAACTGTTTCTTCGGGTTCTCTTGATCTATTTTTCAGACTTTAGCTCATATTTATATAGAAATATTATTATATAGAAGGAGATTTCAGACTCATGAATCACTGTCATTTAAAGGAACAGCAGCTTAAAACCAAACAATCTGAAAAGTGCTGGCTAGACACAGGGAGAAAGTTTGGACCTATTGGTAAAAGTGGCTTATATGATCTCCATAACCTCAATCCACAACCTGGACCTTTTATTTCTCTGTTTTAATGTCATATAGTCCACAAAATTCAGAGATACCTTACAGGTTTTCATCAGAATTCTTCTTAAATGTTTCATATTTGCTCTTTATGATGCCTACAAATTCATTCTGGAGGTACAATCAGGGCGCTGTCGTTACCAGACTTTATAAAGCTATTCAATTTAAGATTTAATCGGATTATATTTCATTAAATAAACAATTCTAAGCAATGTGGCTTCTCTCTAAGCTACTGCTTTGAAAGGTGGTGCTGTTTTTTGTTGTTGTTTTTAGTGTTAGAAACATAGATATAATGAGGATAAATTAAAAACGATCCAGTGTTTGCGTTTAGGCGGGTCATTACCTACAATTATTGGAATAGTTACGACAAAAAGGTTAAGGCTACAGATTTAGAGAGAAAACCGAAGTCTGGACACTGGATGTCTGTGTACACTTTTCAGCCCTAAAAATGCTTGTGTATGTGTGTGTTTGTAGTGATTGAGTAAAGGAAATCTTTGTCAGTCCGATTTCTGATTTCTGTTTTGTGGGTACAGTGTGTTAAGCGTACCTAAGCGTACCTAAATAAAACTGTTAAATATCGTTAAGAGTTAAAAACTGGGTGATGAAAATCAAGCAAAAGACTCGTTGTTGAGAAATGTAAATGTAATCACAGAACGGTGAGGGTGAGGAGAGCGAGTCAGACCGCTGAGTCGATGCTCCGGTCCAAGGAGAAAGCAGATAAGGACGCTGGTAACAGATGGTCCATAGTCTTCTGTTCATCTGCTCTCAAACAAAGAGCCCAGTGATGATTTAATGATCATTCTGGCCTCACCTATTATTTATATAGACATATAATCAAGTCCAAACCCACATTTCAACCCCAAACGGCAAACACCAAATCCAGGCCTCATCTGTCGCATAGACTTGTCAACTGCACACCGGAAAAGATCATCGAGCTGCCAGCGACAGCATCCATCCTACATCTGCTGAGGTGAAAATAAACTAGCATATTGCAGAACCAATGATCAGAAAACATATTATATATTGATAATGAGATTTTAAAAAACTGTCAATAGGGTAAGCAGATTATGCTTAGTAACATGTCTTAAAATAAACAAATAATAATTCTCGAGTTAAAATTTAAATTCTCGATTCTCAAGTTAAAAGCCCCAGTTTTGACTTAAATAAAGACACAAAAACCTAAATGAATAAACCTTGACTTTCTGTGCTTAATTTGAGCCCTAAATTTCTTAAAACAAGGTAAAATTTGTAAGTGAGGATGATGAAGGGAAAATTATCTAAATAATCTTACACTTACAGTATTTTCATAGTGATTAAAGCAATTGATCTCTAAATGTGTTCGAATAATAATATTTGATAATAATATTTAGGTTTGTGGCGATTGAGTGGTTATTTATGGACAAAGAACAATATTAAATTGGCAGCTGCAAACTTTTTAAACTTAAATAAAGCAAATTAAACTCTATAAACTCCTAAAGAAATAACAGTTAGTAGTAGCGAGCTAGCCGTGTTGTTCACTGCTATTAGGAACGCATGCTAACTCGTGTCTATTGTATAATAAATTATAATTATAAGCGTTTAAATTATGTTGGTTACATTTCTTATTGCTACTATATTGTAAGAACAAATATTAAATGCTTGGAGATTTGTTTAGTACCAAAAAACAGGTCACAATTAGTAAAGAATAATGTGGCGTTAGCATACGGCTAACGGGCGCGCTATTTAGCAGTGTGGCTAAATAGCGTTGATTGGTGGCAATTCCATAATAAACGTCTTTTTTTAGCGTTGGTAAATGATCGGAAATTATTTAAAATCATTTAAACGTCGACATATTTTTATTAAAGTCATGAATTGATGGGAGTGATGCTAGCACACGGCTAATACTAAAGATTTTGCAGCATTAGAGCAAGCGTTAATAATCTATGTATGTATATATATATATATATATATATATATATATATATTTATAAGAATCTTTATATCTGCACTAATAAGAGTTCATATATTTTTGCTTGATCTTCTGTCTCAGTATTCTTAGTGCTGATCTGTTGCTGGTTTAAACTGGACAGAAAAAAAACCAAGCAAAAAACAAATGAAGAAAGTCCAACAAAGGTTTTAGTGCACGTGGCAATTGCAGCTGCGGGACGACACGAGGCGCGATCGTGGCACCGCTTTGAGTGGCGCGTGGCGTACCCGCCATCGACCTGAGACGCAGGTTAATTACCAAACTGATCCAAGCGGTGATAAAAAGCAGCACGAGCTTCCAGTCCAACAGGAGCAGCAGGTCGTAACACTGACAGATGCCCTATTACAATGTTAATGATTCTCGAACCCCCGCAAATAATTACATTCAAAGCTTTTCCGTGTAGCACCACAATACGCGCCACGCCAGAAGATGGCTTTCCTCGATGACAGCTGGGAACATGCGTGACACGAGCCTGCCAGATCCCTCAGCACCACCTTCGCTCGGCTTTGTCCTCGGGCTGAGCCGTGCAGCCACCGTACCGACATGGTGCAGATTTTCGGCACCGATAGAGGCGAGATTGCTCCATTTAGCTGCACCATGTGCTCCTTTAACGCTCCCTGAGATCTGATAGATCCACTTGTTCAATTGTTCAGCCCCGGCGCGGCGATCTCCTGCTCCAGGGGTAACAGGTGCACTTTCGAAAAGAGGGAGGAAGCATTTTCATACTGCACTGGAGTCATGGGCACAAATAGCAGTGCATGGACCGGAGTGGTACATTTTATTCCAGAATTAATTAGTTATTAAAAATATAATGAGACTGTTTGTTCTAAAGGAAGCTTACATTTTACCTTGCAGAAGGTGTATAAATTGCTTTTTAGTTAAAAAAAACGACATGTAATTCCGTCTAGGGTGCGATGCCGTTTCGTAATTGCTTCAACTTCATTTGAACATCGTTTAAAAAAATAGTTCAAATGTAATAGTTCTGAGAAAATGGGCGCTATGAAGCAGTGCCCGAGCATGGCATTCTGGGAAATGTAGTCTAGATGTTCGTCAAGGTGCTAGAAGATAAGACCCAGCAGATGTTTGCAGGAAGCTGTGTGAAGCGTGATCTTGCTGTGATCGTGCAGATCTGAGGAACAGAAACGCAGGGCATCTTCAGGCCATCTCGCTGTCGTCGCCCCCTATAGGGAGGGGAGGACGGCGCCGACACAAGGGAGAGGAATCAAGCGAGCAAAGAAGCAAAACAGGGAGGAAATGTATGTTTTTAGACCCCGTCCTTAGAGCGTATTAATCGTCCCGTGACTGCTGCTCGGCCAAGTGACCAAGAGCGATATTTGGCCCCCTGCGCTGGACGCCCTGATTAATACCAACTTGATTAAAGCCATCAGCGAAACAATGGCCAGCCAGTGAGCTATGGAGGCTTTCGAACAGTACATTAAATAATGCTGTTTGCCTTATTGACAGTGATGGAACAGGACTGCAGGGTCCAAGGCGGTCATCCCTGCACCCCCCGCCTCACAGCAGGCACATTCCAAATCCCAGCTGTATGCCCCCTTTCGGATAGCCCCCAGTTTTTTATGGATGGTTTCCATTTAAAAGCCGTTATTGCCGGTGTTTGCAGGGCGTAGCTGTGCGGCTAAGCTAATCACGTGGATCCTGTTCATGCGGGACACGTTTCGGGAAGGGGTGTCAAGATTAAATGTGTTACAATAACATCTGTGTGAGATACGAGGTGAAAAAAACAGCTCAAACGCCCCTAAATTGAGTCCCAAACACTCAACCCAAGTAGGAATAAAAGGGAAGTTTGTCATTGATCAAAATAAAAAAAAACATGGTATGTTGTTTAAATTTAATATATAAGATCAGACTTTTTTTTATTGCTTGTTTCGTGGCTCCGCTGACGATCATGTTTGATGAATACAAAATTGGTGGAGAGCCAACGGTTTTCTTCTGTTCATTTTTTTTTTTTTTCCCAGATTCACTTTAATTTAATTGTAGGTTAAATACATTTTATTTCGTATTTCTTCCTCCTTCCTTGTACTGATTCCACAAAGTCCTCGAGAAATTGAAAAGTGCTGAAAAATAAAGATTTTAAAAAGTCTGGCCTTAACAAGGAAATTACACCATTCTTCCCCTGGTCTTGCAAATGGTACGGTCCTTTACAAATTTGGGACTAATTGTCGACTATCACATAAAAAAAAATTTTTTTGCTAAAAAAAAACCTAGGGGGTAAAGCCTTTCTGATCCTTAAATCTTGCGTAGAAGGTTCCACTGTCAGATATAATCCAATCCTAAACCCAGTTCCAAATGTTCTAAGTAACAGTTCCAGAACCAAATGGTCCTCACCAATGCCCATAGGTTCTAGTACCACTTACCCAAAGTATCTGTTCTGCCAATTCCACAAACCAGTACCGACAAACTAGTTCCAGTTTTAGTACTGTTACTAAAACCAGCCAAGAGGAAGTAACAGAACCTTTGAGGGACCGAACCGAACCGGACCTGAATGTCCAGGTTATAAAGGAAGGTGGAGTAAACCCAGGCAGACATTGGGAGAACATGCAAACTCCACACAAGGCCACCAGGACCACACCACAAATTGAAGCAGACGTTTTCATTTTGCTGTTGGTTGGAGGTATTTTTGATGCTCATGCTCGATGTAAACGAGTTTGTGAACCAGTTGATTGGGTTTTATATCGCCTGGGTTGCCAGCTATTTAAAAATTGAACTCTTGTAACCCTAAAGATTTTGTTCAAATAAAATTAAGAGTGAGATAAGAGTGATCTTGAGAACAGTTTACAGAAATCGTGTCGGCGATTGATCTGTATGCAGGTCCTGCACTCTGACATAAGCCTCTGTGTGTGCGCGTGTGTGTGTGTGTGTGTGTGTGTGTGTGTGTTCCAATTAGTGTGAATGTGAGCGCGCACACTCATAACGTGGGCAAACATCAGGCTCAGCTGGCACGTTAATGTTAATGCCCGTAAACAGGATTATGTGCAGAAAGGATTTGGGCTCTGAGCGTTTAGTGATAATTAGATTTCTTTATCTGAGGGATGAATTGGTGTCAGCGGCACAAGCTTCACCCCTGGAACCGTTAGTTCCTCATAATCTAGTTCCTCTGGAACTGTTATCTCCTCGTGGCTTCCCAGAACTAAGCTTCAATGCCCAATTACTGACCTTTAATTAGCTAAATGTCTTTTAGACATCGAAACGCCTCACGGTTTTTCCGTCCCAATACCAAAAGGTCCAGTTCCATAACCACATGTTCCAGTTCCTGAACCAAACGGTCCTCATCTACAGCCGAGGGTTCCAGTCATCATGGAGCCCAACCCGAAATGTCTGAGTTCCGGTACCACCTGTTGCAGTACAGTTTATAAAAGGACCTGCTGGAATTTAGTACCAACAGGATCTGTAACAGAATCTAAGAGAACCTAACAGGACCTAAGTGTGTAATTATCAGGAACTAACCGGACAAACGGTACTAAACAGGACTGACAGGAACTAAGGGTCAACAGGAACTAACGGACCTTAAAAGGACCTAACATGATTTTATGGGACCTAATTGGAAGTAAGATGACCTAACATTATCCAATAGGAACTAACATTACCCAACAGTACCTACTGGACCTTAAATGGATTGAACATGACCTTATGGGACCTAATCTGATTTAAGAGGACCTAACATTAGCCAATAGGAACTAAAAGTACGTACTGGACCTTAAATGGACCTAATCTAATGTAAGATGACCCAACATTAGCCAAGAGGACCTAAAAGTAAACCAAACAAGACCTAATGGACCCTAAATGGACCTAACATGACCTTATGGAACCTAATCTGATGAAAGAGGACCTAACATTAGCCAATAGGAACTAAAAGTACCTACTGGACCTTAAATGGACCGAACATGACCTTATGGGACCTAATCGGATCTAAGAGGTCCTAACATTAACCAACAGGACCTAAAAGTACCTAACACTACATAATGGACTCTAAATGGCCCGAACCACACCTCCTTCTGATGGCTACTTTCAGCAGGATACCAACTGACATACCTCACCTCACCAGAAACAGGATACGAACCAGAACCGGAGATGTTCAGCATTTGGAACCAACGCTCCACCTACTGGTTCGTATCCCACCTCTGGAGGTGAGGTGCCATGATTAGTCCAGATGTTTAGGGTTCTTGCATCCATACAGATGCAAGTCCAGACCCTTAGGCTCATCTGAAGTTCAGGCCGTGCTCCGTACAATTTCACCAGGGGCTCGTCCCTGAGGAGGCTCGGGGTGGGGACTGGGGGAAGGGTGTGCCCGACACCACCATCTCATGGATCCTCTGCGGTACTTAACAGTGGACGGACATTCTTGGGCTCTGGTTTGGTCACAGCGATGCTCGTTCAGTTCTTTTGTTAGCCGCCTTGCGTTGCTTTGAAAGCGTTTAATCTCTTCAGCTCTTTAGCACGCCGGTAACCGAAGCAGCCGCGATGGTGTGACGAGGTGTGTTCAGCACTGGATTATTGAGATTCTTTAAAAATGAATAAACAAATAAGAAATAAATCAGAATAAAGCACAGCTCTGATCCGAGGTGTGGGACTCAGGAGCGGAGTGATTTAGTTACCGCTCCTGAGCTGGATTTAATTTCCAAAGTTGTCACGTCAGCCCGGGCCGCTCTCTCAAATCCATATTTGCTATCGCGTGTCACGCACAGGCGGAATATTAATGGGGAACGGGAGCAATCTGGAGGCTCCGAATCAAAGCC
Source organism: Parotocinclus cesarpintoi (assembly GCA_034780495.1). Classification (NCBI taxonomy): domain Eukaryota; kingdom Metazoa; phylum Chordata; class Actinopteri; order Siluriformes; family Loricariidae; genus Parotocinclus; species Parotocinclus cesarpintoi. The sequence goes on from JAUZSV010060591.1 coordinate 9,669, forward strand.
CTAATGCATCTCGGCTGGGTGACGCCGGCGCCGATTTGTAATCTCGCCGTCATAACTAATGGGCGAAGAAATTGATCAGCGAGGTGCCGTTTTCGCATTCGTCTTGTGTACCGGTCCGCTCTCACTCTTCAAACTGATGGACCTCGTCTGTCCGCCCCGCGTTCTCCGCTAATTTAAAAGTGGAGATCCATGGCCAAAGTCCTCCATAAATGTGATTATTATGACTTACTGCCTGTTAAACAGATCCCTAATCTCTCTCTCTCACACTCTCTCTCTCTCTCTTTCTCTCTTTCTCTCTTGCTGACTTATGAATTGTGAGGCCTTGAAGATGGCCATGTAAAAAACATTCATCTTCTCTGCCTGTGTCAACAGAGCGTCGGCTCCCTGCGCTCACCAGAGAATCGATACACAACAACTAGCTGTGTGAAATATTGTAGCGCCGGTCTGAATGAACTCTGGACGCTCGTTTCGCTCCACACTTTACAAATCAAGTCAAAGGCGAAGCAATACTACGGGGAGGAATTGGAGACGTATCGTCTGATTCTTTTATTGTTCTCGGGGAAAAACCCATTTTTATTGCTGGCATTAATTAAGAGCATCGCTTACGGGGTTTCTTTTAAAAGTCTCCCACACCTTGGCTCTCAAATTCCATTCCTTCAATCTACAGTGACCATCATTTTACTATAAATCACAATAGTCCTTTAACCCAGCCCAGTCCCTCAGGGCAATGGCACTCTATTGCTGCTCTTTATTTCGGTCGACACCTGCAGGAGCAGACGGCCAAATCGGTGGGACGGCGGGGGGCCGGTTCGGGGGGCGGAACCGTCCTCGACTAAGGAACACTGAGCTCTTTTTCTCTATGACTCCCATCTGTTGAGTGCTCATTGTGTGTAAAGTGTTACAGCTGCAAAGGAGCAATGCCACACTCTCCCAAAAAAACCTTTTTAGCATATTCAAACCTCCTCGGATCCATTATCCCTCCTCTGTTAGCAGACGCTAATTTATTCATTGGCTTTTACCTCCGAAAAAGAAAAACCCGTCCCTGTTTAAAACTTCAACCCTTACCCACCCAGAAGCTCCAAATGAATCCACGGGCACACTAAAACAGGCGTGACCGGGTCAGGACCGAGACACTGGGAGTGTAAAAAGGAATCATTGTAGTGCAGTTTAGTGGCAATTTAGCTCTTATTACATTAGTAGCTGCAATGAATTCATTATTTCTTTTTTCAGGAGCTTCATAAATGCCATTTAGCTTAATGAAATTAATGTTGCAGCTAACATGGGAGCCATGAAATGAAAACAGTTCTATCATTTGCCTCGTAATGACTTTATACCATGTGAACCACTTAATAAAATAACCTTCATGGGCAGTCCTAATTTTTATATTTTTTTAAAGTTTTGCTAACAAAAAATGTTGTTTAAAAGTTGTCAGTAATGTTATAAAGTATAACTCATATTTTATGACAACACCATATTCAGCAGAAATATTGTATTGTTTAATTAATACATTTTAAGTCCTTGAACCAAACCTTTGCCCATGTAAAAATATATTATATATCAAATATTTAAACTATTTTCTTATTATCATTTCAAAATATTTGTTTTTAATAATAATAATAAGTAATTATCTTTTAAAACGTAAACTGTTAGTCAGTGATGTACATGGCTTTTAATATGAAGCTGCCTTACTCTAATAGCGGCAGTTAGCAATTTAGCGTTAGCGTTTTATCTGCAACGTTTAACTACGATTTAATTCTTTATTTCAGCATCTTAATATACACGTCAGCTCTCCCAAGTTAATCAAATAAACTAAATAAAGTCCTAAATGTACAAAACGTTTTGAACTATACGCGTTCACTCGCTAACCTGAAGACCTGTTTACTTAGCCTGGTAGCTAATAGTAAAAGCCACATCTAATCAATACCAGCCTCTTTTTTAGCGAAGTATTTACATTATTTTCGCCTGTGTTCATATTTTATTTTATTTTATTAAGGGTTTAGCCATTAAACAGACTATGCTCGTGTGAAAAAAACGAAGTTCTGTTGCATCCGGTGCTGGTTAGCATCTGGATAACTGGGATTAGCTTTAGTAGCCCTCAACGTCTGATTTAATTTATATAAGCAAATCAGGTTTCCAAAGTTAATATATGGGATTAAAAATAATCCTAAATGTGCACAAACGTTTGTACTTTTTGGATTCACTTGCTAAACTAAATGTGTAATTAATCAATTAACAGTAACTAAGATACACAGTCCCTAATCCGTTAACCTCCTGACCTCTTAATAGCCTCTTATTTATTGAATTATTTATTATACATTATCCATATATTTATTAAAGAGTTTTAAGTCTGGCTTTACAATCTTCATGCAGCAGCACCTTTGTATATTTCTGCATAAATATAGGCTAAAACGTCAACAGACTTTCACACAAGCCCTAAACGTAGGTAAAGAGAACTATTGAAATAAAAATGTTTTAAATATAAATGTTTGTATATTTCTATTGGATCAATGTCAGGACTTCCAAAACACATAACCTTTATCCCTCTTTAACCATTCTTTGGTAGAACAGCTTGCGTGTTTGGGTTTTCTTGAAGCAGCTAAATAAAATCTTAGTTATTATATTAATAATAATACTATTATTAATTGTATTCATTTTCCAGCACTGCTTTTTGTTCTTAATAGGAATGACAGTTGTTTGACTCTGTACTTAAATAGGTCGTGGTCCCACAAAAGACTTCTTTCTTCAACAAAATAAACCCTAATCTATTCTTTCTATTGTGATAAGATTTTGTTTTAATCTGGTACCCTGAACCATTAATACACAATTCAGTCGTTGTTATGAATTGCAGGCATTGTGTATACAGACATCTCGAATGTGGCTCAGCCAATCAGATCTAAAAACGGAGCGATCCGTTTTATGCGTGCGTTTGTAATGCGAGTTTATGTATTCGTTTTAGATGTCTTCAAACATTTGCCTCCGGCTCGGGTGTCCGTTTGTTACTTCGGGCCTCCCGCTGCTTCTCTGATCACATCCTGCTTGGGAATTGTTTGTCGGTTCGCTCTGCTTTTGTGGTCGATTTCATGGCATGTAGGACTTTGTGTTTCTGTCCTTCATGAAGCTGTCAGCTGTACAAAAGTGTCCTGACTGGGGTCGAGCCACGGCTGGTGGGAATGGGACGTCAGCAGTGCCGCCGCAGCAGCTCGCGGCGAGCCCACCCACGGTCCTTTGCTCAGCGGGGCTTTAATTTGACTTCAATTTTTATTATGCAGGCCCCCTGAGGAGAAAACACTTTTACAAGCCTCCGTAAAGCCCCTTTTAATAATAGGGCCAAGGGGGCTAAGAATGGGGCTGCCACTGCTGTTTGAGCGCTCATGGCATGCTCTAATAAAGTGCGCCATTCATCGCCGCTCCCTTTCACTGAGTCACTATGGGCGGAATTTAGGGTAGGGTGCTTATGTATGGAGTGCCAAGGAAAGCCGAAGCAATAGATTTAATAGATCTCTTGATTCATGCGCACATATCTTAAGGTGGCTTTTCTCTCTCCACTTCCTTTGGCTTCTCTTCTCTTTTCTCTTCACCGGCGCTTTTTCTGAAGGACCTGCTGGTGCTCAGATTAGGAACGAGTGGCCAGTTTGAAACGGTGCACCAAACTGCAACCGGACAGAAACAATGACACGCAGCGACTGTGTGGCTGGGGCAAATGGCGAAAAGTGAACCTTTGAATAGGCTGAGGGGAAAATTGTGAAAGAAGCGCAGTCAATCGGGCAGAGTCAAGGAATGTGAAGACCTCAATTACCAGGCATTAAAACTTCGACGGTACCAGTACCAATTTAGTTCCAAACAAGTACCCTTTAGGTAAAAACAGTATAAAGGTATAGGATCGCGACCTTTGTGACATTTTTGGCGAGTGCACCCTCGCCTCGCTCCAGTTGCAAAGCTTAAGCTATAGATTGTTAAACAAGAAGAAGAATTATAGAATTAAATATAGAAATAGATAGAAGCGAAAAAGCCGGCTTTGAAAATGTAGCGAGTAAAAAAGTGAAAGGCATTAAGTTCCCCCACGAAAAATGGAATGCAAATCCCGACCCCTCAGCCTCTCGTACCGTCTGTTTGATTGGTCTAGACGCTGCTTATTAAAGAACACAGCGTCACATGACGCGGCGGTACAGCAGAGCGTAGTTAAAGCGTCCAGGCGAGCTTAATGCCGCTCAGCGTTAGCAGATTGATTCCCATAATCTGTTCGGCTACACCAACAGTCAGCTGAATTGTCTAAAGACGGCCTGGTGTGCTGTGTGTTAACAAATTTCACGGCCATCTGTCACGCACAGTTAAACTTTGCACAGCCCTGGTTATAGGAGGTGGGCCCGCCGGGCCCCAGAGGCTGACCCGGGGACGGGCGGAGGGGAGAAGCTGCTGAGGCTGAGCAGAATTAATCGTACAGCAGGCTTCGTAGCCTCAAGTTCATTCATGGCACCGCAAGCGGGCCGGTGACTTTTCTTCCTGGCTAATTATGTGGAAACGGGAAAGACAATAAAGCATCTGGTGGTCTCTCTTCCCCCCACTTTCAATTTTTCTCAATATTGTGACAGGCTAATGCATTGTGTCCGAGTTGCTCGGCCCAGCAGGAGGCTCAGTGAAAGGCCGGGTCAGGAGAGAGCAAATAGATGAATTTATAACTCCTCCTTTTCGCATTAAAGCAGCAGAGATTGTTTCACCGGGACGCACTCCGCCCCTTCCCGACGTCCCTCCACAGAGACCGGCACCCTCGCTCAAAACATGTTTTGTCCGTGCCACCCAAAATGAGTCTGGCCTCCACTATTTGGAGGGGCCTGGGTCAGCGCTGTTGGCCCACCTCCCTTATTCCTCCGAAAGTCAGGACACAGAGCCAAAAGAAAAGAGACGAGGGACAATTCAGTCTAATTCAACTCAGAGACAGAGAGAGACAGAGAGTGAGAGAGAGACAGAGAGAGAGAGACAGAGAGTGAGAGACAGAGAGAGAGAGACAGAGAGACAGAGAGAGAGAGAGAGACAGAGAGTGAGAGAGACAGACAGAGAGAGAGAGACAGAGAGAGAGAGACAGAGAGAGAGAGACAGAGAGACAGAGAGAGAGAGACAGAGAGAGAGAGACAGAGAGAGAGAGACAGAGACATTTGACATTTAACACACCATTTATTCGTTGAAACCACTCACATAATTACAAAGATTTACTACATATTATCATCACCCGTATTTTCTTTAAAAAAAACTCATATGCAGAGATTCAAACGTCCATCATCTACATAGCAGAGGATCTGTTCTACAGCCCAGGAGGAAACAAACTCCTCCATTCTATGGACCAACTTAAAATAAGAAAATTCAATTTTGATTCTGACTCTGACCAAGGTTCTTAACATGATATCTGCATCACATGTGCCTCCACCTTCTAATTCATGCTTTCTTGATATCCATGTTGCGAGTTTAGCTTTCCCCAATAAAAAATTTATCAAACAGATTATTTTCCGGTTTGATTTAACATAAGCCATGCTATATACATAGAGACTGTCATTTCGTAAGACCTTGAGTTTCGCTAACCAGCTGTTCAATGTATTAAACATGACTGTCAGCCGCTTACACTTCAAAAAAAGGTGTTCTACCGTTTCCTCTAATCCACAAAAAGGACATTTGGTGCTCACAGTAGAGTCAATATGAGCAATATGACGGTTCGTGGCTATAGCCCGATGGATAATCCTCCACTGCAAATCTGCCGTACGTTTATCTATCGGTGACTTGTATAAGGTTCTCCAACAGTATCGGGGGGAAGCATCTGATGGCAACAGACTCACCCATCCTGACTCCCTCAACCCCACCAAAGATGCATAATGGTGCATCTTTACACTTACTGTATACAGGCTGGTTTTAGTTGCTTGGACCAAATCAGTGAGCCGGGGTATTTTAAAAGTCAGTAGGGCTCCTTCATCTCCATGGTGTTCACATACTGCTGGCATTATTGACAGGGAGGGAAAAGGTCCACGCTCTCTTTCTTTGCCTTCAGCTATAGTCCTTCTGAGACCTGTAGAGAGACCTGAAACCACCTCGTCCATGATTCTCTGCAGCAGACGTAAAGACCTGATGCCAGTTTCTGCACTCAGCTCGCTGATGGACTTCCATTCACTACCTGTCCGTAAACTTCCAATATTATTGATGCCAGCTTTGAGGAAACAACGTCGCACCCCACAAGACCTGAGGGCTCCTACATTAAAAACAGGATTAAAAAAGAGAGGCTCTTCCCCGACACTTTGCAGTAGCTGATCTTTGGGCCGTTTGCTCTTTAGTACAGTAGACCATGCCCGCAAGACTGACTGATAAAACATTGAGGTATTGGTAGTGTTCATGTCCTTAATATCCAAGGCAAACAGCTGCCTATCATATCCGGCATTCTCAACTCTATGGAGTAAACAACAAGTAGTATCAAACCACGCTAGATGGTCAGTATAAAGAAACCTTCTGACCGCCTGCAGTCTAAATGCTGTAATACGGCTTCGCAGATCAATAAGGCCCTGTCCTCCCTCACTACGGGGCAGGTACAGGACAGAGGCCCGAACCCAATGCTGTCCACTCCAAAAAAAACGGACAAGTCTGCTTTGTACCTCATGTACCAGTGAAGCTGGAGGGTCCAGGACGATGAACCTGTGCCATAGCATGGACGCTATCAGATTATTTACAATCAGAGCTCTTCCCCTGTATGACAACTGTGGAAGGATCCAATTCCAGCGGGATAATCTCGCCTCCACCTTTTCTACCACTCCCTCCCAGTTCTTATTCTTATATTCTTCTGTACCCAAGAAGACACCCAGATATTTTATCCCTCCTTGACCCCACTTCAGCTGCTCGGGTAGAACAGGGGGTTGCCTATCCCTCCACAAACCCTTCAGAGTAGACTCTGATTTAGCCCAATTTACCTTCGCTGATGATGCAGCTGTATATATGTTTAAGCCATCAATCAGGGCTTTAACATCATCCTGATTGGTAACAAATACAGTAACATCATCTGCATATGCAGATAGAGTGAGTTTCCTTTGTATACCCCCCAACCGGAAACCTTGCATATCCCTCCGAAGCCTTTGCAACAAGGGCTCTATGGCCAGGCTATACAGCTGACCAGACAATGGACAACCCTGTCGAATACCCCGCCCCATACTCACAGGGCGACTGAGCCCTCCCCCGACCTTTAACAAAACGGTAACATTTGTATACAAAAGCTTAATCCACGATAAAAACCTATCCATAAACCCATAAGCTTCAAGCGTTTGAAAGAGGTACTCATGATCTACCCTATCAAACGCTTTCTCTTGATCAAGAGATAAGACACCAAAATCATACTTATTTGTTATAGAAAGATCAAAAATGTCACGTACGAAAAAGACATTATCAATAATGCATCGTCCAGGAATACAATAAGTCTGATCAGGATGAATTAAAAACTCCAGATAGTCTTTCAACCTATTAGCTAAAACTTTAGAAAAAAGTTTATAGTCTGTGCATAACAAAGACACTGGTCTCCAGTTCTTTAAGAGGCTCAGGTCACCCTTTTTCGGCAGTAGTGATAAAATGGCTCTAGTACAACTTGTCGGGAGAATTTTGTTTGTTAACGACCATTTAAAAACATCATAAAAATCTGATCCTATAATGTCCCAGAAATGTTTATAAAACTCAGCACCCAGTCCGTCAATTCCAGGGGCACGGCCCATAGACAACTGTCGCATAGCCTTTGTCACTTCATCAAACCCGATGTCCAACTCTAAGGACGCAGCTTGCGATGAGTTCAGTTTTTTTAGGTCTCTGAGAAGATCAACTCTGGAGACCGGATCTGTCATTTCAGTACTGTAGAGAGTCGAGTAGTATTCGAGAGCGATGGTTCTCATCTCATGTGCATCAGTGGTCAGAGTTCCATCAGCTCTCCTCAAGTGAGTTAAATAGTTCCTTGTGCTTGTACTTTTTCCTAAATTAAAAAAATAAGAAGTTGGGCCATCAATATCATGAATTTTAGAGTAACGACTCCTGACTAGGGAACTCTTGGCTTGTTCATAAAGATATAAGCTAAGACTTTTTTTCCTTTCTTTCCAAGCTCTTCTCCCATCTTCATTATTATTTTGAAGCATATTACACTCCATAATTTTTATGTCCCTATCCAATTCCGTCATTATATGATTTATAATATCTTTTTTGTGTTCTCTATATGCCTGACAAAACAGCCTCACATGTGCCTTACCTACTTCCCACCATGTGGCAAGACTTCCATATTCGCTTTTTTTTTCCCCAAGTTTTGTCCAGAAAACTTTAAAATTGTTACAAAAAACCTCATCCTGCAGTAGTTTAATGTCAAAACGCCACAAAGGTTTCGGAAATACATCTGACTTCAAATGAAAATCTAAAGTCACCAAATGGTGATCAGAAAACCCGCTCTGAAAAATTTGACCATTAAAAAAACGATTTCTATCCGCACTACGAATATAAAATCTGTCTAATCTGGCACCACTAATATGATTATTAGTCACTTTAATCCAAGTAAATTGTTTTACTCCTTGATTCTGTTCCCTCCAGGGATCCACTAGATGCTGAGACGTAACTAAAGAAATCAGTGCTTGTGCCGACTTAACATGAGGTTCTTCTCCATTTCGATCAATTATATGGTCACAAGTGCAATTAAAATCCCCACCTAATACAACTACTGCCTGGCTATTCTCCCTTCTCAACCGTTCTTTTATTTTGTTAAAACACCTACCACGTTCCGTGCCAACATTGGGAGCATAGACATTAACTAAAATAAAGGGTGTATTGTAAATTTTTGTCTTAATCATTAAAATACGACCTTTTTCGATCTCCAACACCTGAGTGTCTTCTAAAACAAGTTTTTTAGACACTAAAATAGCAACCCCTGCTGTTACATTGGATGCATGACTTAAAAAAGAAAACTTATCATCCCAAAACTGTATCCATTCTAATTCATTTTTTTCGTCACTGTGAGTTTCTTGTATAAAAACTATGTCTAAAAGTCTGTGCTTACTAAATTCAGCCAGTACCGCCCACTTAGTAACATCCCTGCATCCATTAGCGTTCTGAGACCCAAACCTGAGTGTCATCATAGAGATAGTAGGAAATAGGTACAGAGAAACAAAGACGATAGTAAAGATGAGAAAAAAACGTATCAAATTTGTATTAGCCATATGTTTTTTTTTTTTCTCTTTCCTTCCTTTTTACTTATATATCTTGTACACATATGCACACTAGTTTTTTAACATTTTTTTAAATATTTTTTTCTGTTTTGTAACAAGTTTCTTTAGTCGATATTCTTTTTGTTGGCTAAGATCGTTCAAAGTCGCCTCTTTCATTACTTTTCTTGCAGACCTAATAAACTTATTTAAGTCAGGAAAAAAATCAGACACATTCACTTGTTTGCCAAAAGTTTCATCCAAAAAATCATTGATTTCACGAAATGAAAAAAAACTTTGGTCAACGTCTGACATTGGCACAGCCTCTGAAATATCAGAAAAATTATCATCATCCATTAAATCACAATCACTATCATCCATAACTCTGTCAGAACTCACATGAGATGTACACTGTGATGGGTCAATTCCCTCTTCCTCAACACCAGCCTCATTCCTTACTAAAAATTCAGTGCATTCTCTTACAAGATTATCACTTTTTCCCATGTCATTGTTATCCATTTGTTCTATTCTTGCATGAAAAGATGTTTCACCTTCACTTCCATGAAAAACAGTATCAGACTCATCTACACTGTCCTTCGCCATACTCATGGATTCACCGAACACTTCACACACTTCAGAAGAGGTATGAGGCTCCGTGACAACATCTTCATGCACTGTAACTTCTGAAGCCTCCACTCGCACTTCTTGAGCATCACTCTCAGAGATAGAGGATACATAAGCTCTTTTTTTACCTTCATTTTCCATACTATCAGCACTACGCTTCGTACTTTTCATTTTTTCTACCTTCTTCCACACATTCTGATGATTAAAAGTGCTATTAGACCTCTCATCTGCTTGTACAGAACTAGGCCCCGGTGTCTCATCTTTGGCCGGTGCTACACGTGGACACTCATTCCTCAAATGGCCTAAAGCTCCACACTCAAAGCATCTCAATTGCCCTGTGCTAGCATAAATCATACCAGAAATGCCTTCATGAGTTAACCTGAAACTAATATCAAGTGTGGGTTCTTTATTAAGCACCATTAGAACCGTTCTCCTAAAAGAAACCATATGTGCTAGGTCCTCATCGTGATAATGTAGACCTACCTTTCTAATCTCACTTACAATCTTGCCATATTTGGAAAGTTCCCGAACTAAGACCTCATTACCAATAACAGGTGGGATATTAGAGATGGTAACCCGACTCGCTGTGGTAACTAGTGGTGAAATAACGAGGAATTGCTCATTCACTGTAATTCCTTGTTCCACCAGCACATCCACTAACTGTCTCTGATTTACAAAGACCACTACACCCTTATTCACCCACAATTTTGCCCATAGCACGAACCACCTGTTCCACAGTGACGCTCGGGTCCGGTATACACTGAACACCATGCTTCATGCTCAACTGTTCGGCCATGATTTCTCCCGCTTGGAGAAGGAAAGGAAACCCTCCCCGCGCGGGTGGATACAAATCCTTAATCGGTTAAATTATCCACTTAAATAATCTTTTAGAAAAGCACCGAAAAAAGTGAAAACGTTAGAAAGTAGAAAGTTGATTCAAACCACCGCCGCTCAGTCACGCTCTCACACACGCTCCCATCCACTTCCGCTCATGCCCACAAACAGAGAGAGAGACAGAGAGAGAGACAGAGAGAGAGACAGAGAGAGAGAGAGAAAATACACCAGTACTTTAAGGTAATACACAAGCACACATAATTCCTGCAGCATCAGAGTGAAAAGCTACATCTTCCCTACATCCTGAGGTTATTTATAAAGGACTTAATGACATCCATCATGCTCCCGCATTTACAAAGAAGATCGATCTGTGGAGTATTTATAACACTAAATTCTACAGCATGGTGAATGAAACACAATAACGCACCCAATAATCCCCAGTACCATTGCATTACACATTTAAAGCAACCTCTTTCCAGCCCACGAACACAAGAAGTAACTTAATTACTTTGAACAAATTGCTCAAAATTGAATAAAATAAGGTTTTCTTAAGAAAAGTTGCGAATGTTCTTAAGACAAACACTGAGAAGTTCATAAGAAATTTCTTAAACGCAATTTTTGAAAAAGCTTAAGAAGTTCTCAAATAGTGTTTTATGAACATTTTCTTATGTTACATTTTACAGGCACAAGACACATTTTTTATTTAGTCCAATGCACTTATGGGACTCAAATCCCAGTGTCCCTGCATGTCCCCATACCCCTGATTCAAACTGGTGTTTAAAGGTTTTACTGAGCCATCTAAGTACATCTGCTAAAAGCTCTATATGTACTCCTGGCCTCCACTCACCTCCTCTGCGCTGTCTTCCTGCTGAGCTCCCAGGTCCACGCTCTTGCGGCCGTCTCGTTTGCGTTGCTTGTTGTTTGGTTTTTTGGCGTTGGCGTTGTCTCCTTTGCCGTGGCTGAGGCGCCGCACGGGACTGGTGAGCCACTTCTTCAGCGTGTTCCCAGTTGTTCCTGAACGCTTCGGTCCTGGGGAGCTGCTCGGAAGGGAGGTGACTGATGTCTGAGGCTGCAAGGACGCCACCGACTCTGACTTCACCTCCGAACTGCCCACTGGGTAATTCTCTACCGGAGAGAATACAGAGTAAATCAGAGACACCATAGCTACCAATAAGATACCGATAACATTAGAACCTACATCAAACCACTGGATTACTGTCATTCATTCAGTAAACTAAAGTCAATGCAAATAAAGGTGTGGCCCTGCTGATTCAGGCTGTAGAGATGTTCCATGGAAAAATGAAAAATTCATATTTACGAGCAAGACGCCAAACGACTAGTCCAAATCAAAAAGCACACCGTGTTCTTTAGCCATACTTGAAACAGTGCTCGCTTGCTCAGATCAGACTGGAAATGCTATAAATCTTCTCACGTTCTATATTTGTAAGTGGTTGCCACACATGGACAACCAAAGTGACCAAACCAGAACAACCTGATCTCTGCAATGCTGCTTGGAGTTGCTCTGAACTACAAGACATTCCAGCAATTCCAGTGAGCGGAATGACTCAGTGAATCTCATTCACAAAGAAGTGAAACTGTGCCTAACTGTGCAAAATCCATTAACATTAACAACATGTATACATGAACACCAGAGATACCTCCAGGACTCCACTGTTTCTCCCTTGAGATAAGGGCACGGCTTAAGTGCTAGAACTCGAATCTTCATCCTTTAAGTCAATATGGTCCAGAAACGACACAACCATCACTGCTCATACATACATGTATATTACAAACTCATTTCCATGTACTTAGATCCCTTAAATGGTTATAGTCAATACTGAATATGAATTAATACACGTTTATACCTACTAGGGGCAGTGTAGAGCACCCGTAGCTGAAGTCGGTGAGGACCTGTAGCTAGAGTCATTGAACATGGTGTTCCTCAGTCATATAAAGTACGCAGACCGTACTCCTTTCTATCATAATGCGTCATGTGCTAAGTCCCTAAACAAAACGATCACAGGCTTCAACTTTCCAATAACATCCAAATGGCTCCAAATACAATAAAAGTAATTCCTTTGTTTTTTTTAAAGCCCAGGAGCCCTCTGCTTGAAGCTTTAAATCACATTGCCAATAAATTGGGTTCAAAACACAGTGTGTACACACTTATGCAATCTTGATTGATCGTCTTCAAGTGTATCTGTGGGGAACAGAACACGTCTGCTCTGGAGGATCAAACAGAGCTGAACCCCCCCTTTCCAGCTTCAAAGTGAGCATTGGCCAGGAGCTACGAGCTTGGTGAGACAAAAATTAGGTTAGAAGAGAACAACAAGCTCAACCAGGCACAATTACAAGCAAACACACACACACACACACACACACACACACTCTCCCTATCTCTGTCACACACACACACACGAACTCACACACACACACACACGAACCAACACACACA
>JAUZSV010060592.1:0-14865 GCA_034780495.1 Parotocinclus cesarpintoi
AGCATGCTGAAACTGAAATCTGTCACGCCTGACTGCGCAGGCGTGCATTGATTGTGCATGCCTGTCCCGGATCAGCGAGGACTATTTATAAGCTTCGCCCGTGTTCATGCGGTGCGAAGCTTTCCTTGTGACACTTTATGATTTGGACTTTGTTTTATTCGGTTTTATTCGACACAGGTGAGGTAGGATCTTCCATTGTTGTTTCCAGCTCTTTGATGCTGTCCACCTGTTGTCCGTTATGTTTTTTTGTTCTGTTTTACATTTAGTTTATTCCGTTTCAATTAATCTGTTTTTTCCCGCACGTCGCGTTTGCCTCCGGCTCCCTTACCCGTCGTTACAAAATCTCAAGAAAAGATTCTGGTGTCTCTAAAATGACAACTGCTTACTGCTGTTCTTTAGAAATAAAACAAGAAAAAGTACACATAAAATGACATATAAACCATAATTTATTCCCGAAGAGAAATAAATACTAGCCTGTGAGTAATAAAATTCTTAACCATAAAAACCTTTATTGATCTTTTGTACACCTGTCAGTTGTGTCGTACTTGTTTTGTGTGCTACTGTCATTCTTTTTTATTTATAGGTCCAAATCCATTATTCTAGCCTCATGAATGTTAATATATCCAACAAAAGAAGGATGGGCATCTTGTCACATAGCTGTGCCATGATGCAGAGTCACTGCGCCCATCACTAATACCTCACTTGTGCGGCCCAGTGCTGTCACTCTGTACTGTGTGTTACAATCGCCTGGGAGACATGTTTTTTTTAAATGAACTTGATACACAGAACAATGTAATACTTTTTAAAATACTTTTTATTTTAATATAGCTTTCAATGCAGCAACAATGCTCTTATACAGACTGCAGTTTTGTAAATGAACTAAGCTGGTATGTTTTCCCAACGCTCTTGGAGAAACTGCCACATATTTTAAAGACTTTGGTTTCTCACTTGTTTTTTCGCTTCAAGTAATCCAAGACCAATTCAGTGATGCTGAGATTAGAGCTCTGTGGGGAGCATGTCAAGAGCTGTAGCACTGCATGGGTTGAGTCAAAGTCTACATTTGTGTAAGTATATCATGGCATACACAAAAGATTTCAGAAAACCTAAGAAAAAGAGATGTTGATGTTTATCTCTAAAGAGTTTGGACTCCACCAATGTACAGTAAGTCATATTATGTGCAGGAGTAAATTAGAGACTATTATTATGCTCCCCAGGAGTGGTTGACCAACAAAGATCATTCAAAGAGAAAAGCATGTAATAATCTCTCACAAAGAAAGCTGAGATAACTAAGCAACTAAAAATTTTTCTCACGTACTCCTGTTCTAATGTCCATTAGTCCACCGTAATGGAAAAAAGCCAAACAAACTCATCCTGAAAGAATATGGCTGCCTGTCACTTGGCACATAGACAAGCCATAAAGCTGGAAAAATAAAATATAAAAATCACAGAAGCTGTTTAAATTGAAGAATAAATATCAAATAACAAATATCACACAATCATGTGCAGGACTGACCGTTACCAAAAATGCATGACTGATAATTACCAAAAATGTTTAGATTTAGTTATAAAAAAGTTAGTGCAAGCAGAAAGTCGGAATATCCAAGAATGTGCTAACAAGACAATACAATGCTAAGGTGCTACAAAAACAATTGAACAATATAAACCCAATCATAACCAACCACTAGACAATGTGCTATTACAGTTGATGCTAATGCTAACAGATATTTGCCAACTTAAATTAGAATAGTTTCTAAACCAGACAATAATTAAAATTATTATATTTCATATTACATCTATTAAAAATGGAGCGATACTGGAAAACAAACAACAAGGATCACATCATAGAACTACAATAAACATGAAACGGGCTAGACACACGAACCATGAACACACAATGAAAAGGACATAACAGAAGTCAGAATGAACATAGCTTGAGGATTGAACTGCCAGACAAGGGGAGTGACAGGAAGTGAGGGTATGAATGGGCAGGGCGCAGCAAGCTTTAATTGGACAGACTGCTGTGGTAGCCAGGGTCAGAGGAAAGTTAGATAATGCAGCTAAAAAGCACACATCATCATTACACACAAACTTGTGCCACTCACAGATATGTAATATGTAATAATGCATAATTTTCCTCAATACATAGATTACTGTGTATAATGTTTTTGTTTCAGCTGTTATTTGGGTTCTTTTTATTTATTTGTCTGTTCTAAGACTTTGTTGCCATAATGGCAGCATGCATTTGAACTGTCGTGGACCCCAGAAGTTGTGCAAAATCCCAAGATCCGTGCTATCTTAGAAGGTCTTATATTACTGAATGCTTTGCTTCAAGTACCAAGACAAATACCCAGTGTGGTTAAGGTTAGGGAGATATTAAAAAAACACTTAAACAAATACAACTTATTAAAATTTTGAATTGCATTACAGAACAAAACATGACTCAGATCAGTTTTTGAAAGTTGAATGGTGTGGGGGATATGAAGAAGAAATGATACTGTTGATGGAAGTGTGGACATCTTGCTGACTGTTGAAAAATCAATTGATTTTATTGGCCCTGTTCAAGCTGCCTCTAGCTACCTGATGCTTCAAGTTATATATTTCCTTAGTGATGTTTTGGTGAAGCTGGCTCTTCATTGTTCTTACCTTCAACTAATTCTTCACCCTCATCATGTGCACTTTGTCCCACTGCCCGCAATCCTGCCTGCTTTTTATTTGGTCAGTGTTTTAGGTCTTTCGTGTTCAATGGATTATTGTTATGATAATAAAGTTTATGAATATGATTATGAAAAGATTAGGAATATGATAATAATGTACAGTCTTGGTAGCTACCATTTGTGTCTTTGTGGAAATCACTATACTTTGTGATGCAGTCAGTTATGTTAATGTCAGTGTCCTCCCACATTGGCTCACTCACTACCTTCAAGTCTGAGAATTTTTTTTTTTACTTTTTCTGAATCTGTTGTTCACCTTTTATAGTCTGCTCTGTCACAAGTAATGTGGGTGTCAACAGAACCAGGTTGTGGTCCAGTCCTCCAAGTGGAGCCAGTATTCATTCTTAATGTTTGAATACAGAAAGTTGAGTGTTCTGATCTAGTTTCACGATATTTATGTATGATATTGCATATTACTTCAATATTAGCTGACATGTACACTCTTTTGGCAGAGCAACACTTGGACAATCGGGCAACAGTGTCCAACAGTTTTTGTCCCGGATTGCACTGTCTGTTATTCACCAACAGTGCAATCCCTCCACTTTTTTTCTTACCACTCAATCTCATATCTCTGTCCGCCCTTAATTTCAGAAAGCTGGGGATGGAAACGCTGGAGTCCGGAGTATCCTCCTCCAACCTTGTCTGAGGAAAACAAAGCATATTGCATTGCCAGTATTTCTTCTTTGTCCCGATAAGTGCTATGAGCTCATCTGTCTTATTGGCAAGGGACCTATCACTCTTTATAATGATTGAGGGAATGAAAAGTTTGTACAGTCTCCTCTTTTTTCTTGTTTTTGAGTACTGCTCTGCATCATCTTTATTGTTTCCTCAGTTCAGGAATGGTAAACCATATGCCAGGCTAAAGCAC
This sequence comes from Parotocinclus cesarpintoi, assembly GCA_034780495.1. Classification (NCBI taxonomy): domain Eukaryota; kingdom Metazoa; phylum Chordata; class Actinopteri; order Siluriformes; family Loricariidae; genus Parotocinclus; species Parotocinclus cesarpintoi. Next base: position 3,580 of record JAUZSV010060592.1, read on the forward strand.
TTACTGAGCGCAAACAGTTCATTGTAATTGTAAGTCAAGGAGCCAGGGATAAAAATTTGGCTTTCCTGTTCAGACAAACAACAAACAGAGTAACAACCAAAATTGAAAAAATAAAAGCAGTACATAAAAACATATATTTGGTCAACAGAAATACCTAATATATGTAGGAAAATTGTCTTGTATAGAGCATCTTAAGGATGGGAGTGGCTGTAACCTTCATGGTATGCAGGAAAAGAGATTTGACTTGTATATGATTTTATAAAGTATATTTCCATTGCCTTTTTTCTTACCACTCAATCTCATGTCTTTGACTGCTCTTTATTTCTGAATGTATTATCCCACATGTGTGTCTTGGTTAAACAATTCACACTGCATTTCTGCTACTCCTTCTGTGTCCGGTATCCAGGAAGAGATGTTTGTCATATATGTCATTTTGTAAATTAGCAACATCATTAGGCTCCCTTTTTTATAATATCAAGGTTTGTTTATAGTGACAGATGTCTAATGGAATAGTATGTCATTATAGAGCCTTGAGTCAGTTTACAGCATGGCAGGCTAATGTGAACTGCGTACAAAGCTTGATCATACAAATAATTACAAATAATATGAATATTGTTCTACTGCTCTGCTGTTATGCAGACTAGGGAGTGAAGAAGTGAGTCAAACAGTCCAAAAGTCATGCACAGTATATCCAAACAACAGCCAAATAATGACAGACACAGGACGAGGTCAGTAGACAGAAACGGGTAAAAAGAGCCAGGTAAGTAACATGATAAACAATTACAAAGAGCTTAACACCAAGGAGTGAACCAAGAAACAGGATAGCAGGGAATGTGATGTGAAAGAGTGATATATAGGGGCAGAATAATGAGCACCCGGTGTGCATAATTAAAAGAACAAGCAACGTTGGCCTGTTTTGGGCTATCTCCACCCAGTGGTGGAAGATTTAATTACTTCTCTTATACCTCTACTAATATGCAAAGTTCTACAAAGTGTGGTGGCCCACAGATTCTGTGGATACGCATTGAATTATACAAGCCAAGACAGTTGACTGAGTCACGGGATACAGTGTTTATTTTAGTCTTTTTAATTAAAATCACTGCAGGGTGAAAAGCATTGTCTTACAAAGTCCCTCAATTGTGGAATAAACCTATCACTGCTAAGGACTGAAACACACTATAAATCCTTAAGTTTAGATAACTCAACTTTAGAAACAGAGCTTAGGGTTTAAAGTCATATATATTGGTGCTGTCATTGCACCCCTCTCACACAATCACTCAGGTTTGTTGATGTTGTAGTGGTAAAATGCTGTCTCAGAGAACCCTCAAGACTGTTATTATGATCCTCGCTTTTAGTTATGCTCTTACAGTGTCTAACAGCCTGAAACAAAAAATTAAATAAACATTAAACATTAACATTAAATAAAACAAGAAGAAAACCAGCACCTCTGAAAATTAGAAAAAACATGAAAAGAGTAATGGGTAGGGTTTTGTCTGTAGCACATATCCAACGCAAGTTTGCCTGTTTTTCATTGCAGAATTGCTTAGTCACCAATCTTTCATCAAGATCATAAGCAGTTCATGTTTATTCCAGAGATCTGAATTGGAAACTCAAGAATATTTCTTTTCTTTAACCATTGCATTGTTTATACCTGCCAGACCCCAGCTAGTTTCTGAAGGCACGGCTTGGCTCTCCCCAGTGGCCACAGGGAGAAACGCCCTGACCCTAACAGTTGCATTCTTTGTTTCAATATTCTTCACACATTCTCTATTAGGGCAGGTCAAAATTGCAGACCAGTTCATTATCTGTACACTCTTCTTCCACAGCCATACCTTTGTAACTTGTGGTTCAAAATTGCATAGACATACCTGGAAAAGATGACATATTGAAGGCACCATATGTTGCTTTAAGAACTCAATGTACGTTTCTACATTTCCTAAGGGTGCTAACACAGTGCTATAACCTTGGCTTTTGGACTTGTTGCTAATAACAATCTGAACATTATTTTTTTTAAAAAAGGTCTTGAACAATGTGTCATCTGGACCACAGCTGGGGCACATGGATTGACGATGACTGGCATTCAGTTTAAGATTGCTCCCTTGGCCTTTATGGACTAAAATTCCTTCTAATTCCTTAAAACATTTAATTATATTATGCACTGTAAAGGGAGAATGCGTTCTTTAAGGTACATTGTATTTAAACATTTCAATAATTTTCTGGAAATTCTGTGCTCTGGGAAACTTTGCTCATTATAAACTGTAGCTTTTTTAATTAATTACTAGCTTTAAATTACTTCATCCCAACTTTTTTTATGTGTTGCAGGCCTGAAATGCAGGAATGAATATTTATTAAGTAACAAACAAAACATTAAATATCTCGGGTTCAATTTGTCTGCATTGAAATAAAAGTCTAATATCTAATAAATGTACACTTATTTATGCATTTTCCATACTGTCCCAATTTCATTTTGAAGGCAAGGAGTTGATACAGGACTACATTTAGTGTCTTTTGGAACTGGAAATGCCTGTTCCAGTCGTCATACCTGTGGTGATGCCCAAATAACACCAGAGGACCGACTTCTGTGGGCACTTGCTACATTAATTAGGTAGAATTAAGGATGCCGTACCTTTGAAACTGTTTTGCTGAATGCTTGAAATACTTCAGACCTACTTACTAACGGTAAGTATTTCTGTTATGGCTCCCTTATTTCTCATTCCCTGCGCTGAATGCAGTATGTTCACTCATTTTATCCCCATCATTAATGCTTATTTTACATGTGGGAGTTGATGATTAGTCGGTTGCCATCATTAATGCTTATTTTACATGTGGGAGTTGATGATTAGTCGGTTGCTAATATTTTGAGTATTTCAGTGCTAGAACTGTACATTAATGCAATAATATAGATAGGGGTATATCGTTATGTCAAAAAAGCCTGAATGTTCACAGAATCAGCTGATTTGCTGAGCCTCCATTTGGAATTTAGATACTCAGAAATTTTGTTGATAATCAGACAGCTCTGTACATTTTTCCAACTTAACTTTTGACCAGTCTCCTTAGACAAAAGCCTACCTTATCATTAAGTCGGTGAATTTTACATTTAAAGTGGTGGAATGCTGATGTTTCAAGGAGCCCCATAATCTCTGATGGGCATTGCTTTCTGCTGCTATTGTTAGGGCTCACATTGCACAATGGTCAGCTTTTTTAGTGGCCCATATAGCTGAACAAATAATTTGTTTCTCTCCCAGCTGTTAATCCCTGTGCCTTTTAAAACCACATCTGTTCCTGGAGGCTTTTTTGGACCAGGCTCTCAATAAAGCTCCTCTGAGACAATGTTCCTTTGTAAAAAAAACAACAAACACAACTGTGAATTTGAATGGAAATTTATTCAAATAGCAACATCAGTAGTTTAGGCTGGCATGAAAGAAAATACTTAATTAACTGCCTTTTTAGTTATGACCATAATTTTCGTTTTAATAATAATTGTAAGCAAACGTTTAGAAAAGATTAGGAAAGACCAAAGTGAAACTATATAGTGGTGCTTGAAAGTTGTGAACATTTTCGTACTTTTCCATATGTCTGCATTAAATATGATACAAATCATCATTACATCTAGAAAACTAGATAAAGAGATCAACAGGAAAGTGATCCAAAATTATCTGAGAAGAATACAGTATCTCACAAGATTAAGCACACCCCTCACATTTGTGTAACTCCTGTATTATATATTTTCATGGAACAACATTTAAGACATGGGGAAAAAATCACAGAGTCACTGTTTTGGGGTTCATGTCTGTTTCATATTTGCTTTGCCATTCTCTGCTTATCACTGCCTGTTTGCTTTTTGCCTGTTTTGCTATTTCCCCCCATTAGCTTACTTTGTTTTGTTTTGTTCCAATGCTGTGTATTGTATTGTGATTGCTTTGCAGGGATCAGCTGAACCAGATTTGTATTTATCTCCTCAATATAAAACATGGGTGCAATCTTCCACAATTCTTTATAACGTTCTGCTCGTTTAATCGGTATCTGGCTATTAGCCTAGCTGTTGTCGGCAAGTCGTCATCGTTTTTTTGCTGGGATTACTATTACTAATTTGCATCCTTCTTCTACCTCCAGCTCACCATCCTTCCAGTACCATCCCCACTTCTCCAGCCTGGAAACCTGCACTCGCCTGATCTCCTGTAAAGCTATCCCATATCTCCGCTGCACTGGTTTTTTTTTGTTCATGATTCTCACTAGCCTCGCTTCTTGGACTCCACACTCTCTCTCACACACACACACACACACACACTGCACCCATCCACATTGTCATGTCACTCATTATGCTTAGTTTTGTATATACAGTGGGTACGAAAAGTATTCAGAACCCTTTAAATGTTTCACTTTTTGTTTTATTGCAGCCATTTGATTAAATAAAAAAAAGTTCATTTTATTTCTCATTAATACACACTCAGCATCCCATCTTGACAGGAAAAAAAACAGACGATGCTATGCTAAAACTAGCTATGTAGATATTTTGTAAGTAAAGAAAAACTGAAATATCATATGTCCATTTCTTCTTATCCTTCTTAATATGGTTCTACTCCTTCGTTGGAGTCCAGCTGTGTTTAATTGAACTTGATTAGGAAAGGCAAACACCTGTCTATATAAGACCTCACAGATCACTGTGCATGTCAATGCAAATGAGAATCAAGAGGTCATAGGAACTGCCCAAAGAGCTCAAAGACAGAATTGTGGCAAGGCACATTTGGCCAAAATTACGAAAAAATTCTGCAGCACCCAAGGTTCCTAAGTGCACAGTGGCCTCCATAATCCTAAAATGGAAGACATTTGGGATGACTTGAACCCTTCCTAGACCTGGCCGTCCAGCCAAACTCAAATCATGGGATAAGCCTTGGTGAGAGAGGTAAAGAAGAACCAAAAGATCACTGTGGCTGAGCTCCAGATATGCAGTAGGGAGATGGGAGAAAGTTCCACAAAGTCAGCTATCACTGCTGCCCTTCACCAGTTGATAAAATAACAAAGGAGTGGTTTCGGAACAACTCTGTGTCCATTCTTGACTGGCCCAGCCAGAGCACTGATCTAAACCTCAATGAGCATCTCTGGAGAGACCTGAAAATGGCTGTCTATCAACATTCACCATGGAAGAATAGCAGAGAATCCACAAATCAAAGTGGTAAAACTTGATGCATCATTCTCAAGAACACTCATGACTGTAATAGCTCAAAAGGATTCTTCTACTAAATACTAAGCAAAGGGTATGAATACTTATGATCATGGAATATTTCAGTTTTTATTTTTTTTAATACATTAACAAACATTTCTACATGTCTGTTTTTATGTCAAGATGGGATGCTTCTACAATTACTATAAACTTGCTATTTCCTCTCTAAACACCTAAAGTACCTTTTGAAACTGTGTATACCAAGTGCAAAAATGTTAAAAGTTTCAAGTGTTATTTTGTACCATTCTTCCTTCCTGCAAACACATCTTAAGGTGTGCAATAGTACAACATTGTCAAAGTTTACTTCTTACATTTTATATTCTCGTTTCTGTATAACTCTTTCCATCACACAAATGTAAATGATTTTTGTTAAGGCACTAACACAGTTCCAAACATTAAGTTCCTTTTTGTCTTTGGTCAGAAGCACACGCCATCCTTTTGTTTAAAAAAAGATCTGGAATACTCATTCGTCAGATCACAATACGCATTTCCACATGTCAGTTTAGCATTGCAGCTTACCCTTTATGCACTGTGCACTAAAATTAGGGACATTCCATTATGGGATACTTTATTAATTTTGAAATATCCCCTCATTTTTGAGTAGTATAGATTCCTCTAGATTCACCATAGAGGGAGAAATAAGCATATCCCTTTCTATCTTTCTTTGTGGAACGTTATTTTTAAAACATTTTCCCACACATTTGTTGTTGGCAATCTAGAGATCCTTTGGCCATGTTTGCTCCTCAACACATTTTGTAATGTGGAATAAATATCCCATAAAGAAATATCCCCTAATTTTTGTGAGCAATGTATGTTGCAAATGAAGTTGGCCAGACAAAACATGACATCTCGTCATTTCTAAACTGTCCCATTTTTTAAAATACTTTCATTACAAAACAAGATGGACATCCTATTTAAAGCCATGATAGGCTGGAGACCCCTCCCCTGCCACCCTTAACCTTAACCTAAATAAGCATGGTCAAAATGGAAATCGCAGACCACTACTAAGATTCACATTGTAATTAGTCGATTCCATTTATTTGGACCAGCCTCTTATTCGGACCAAATCCTTAAGTACCGAAACAAATCCTGTTATATATGTGTAATGTTATTTGCTTATTTGGACCAAAATTCCACTTAATCGGACCAAAGATTGTGTACAGTATGTAATATCCGTGAATATTCGTCTCTGGCATCACTACCCAAAAACTCCCGAGTTTCTCCCCAGCCCTCTACTGCCACCTATAGGTCTTTGTCTAGCATTTCCATTTACTACAAAAACAAGCCACAAGTCGCCACTTAGCCACTGCAAAAGCGCGTCAAATCACACTGGATAAGTAGTAAGTAAATGACTGAACGAGGAGGTAAAATAAAGGTAAAGGCAGCCCAGAAACACACACATTTTTTAGGCTGTAAAAAGATTATGTCCACTAAAAGAGTTTAAATTGCTTCCTTCTTGTTCGTTTTAGTGCAACCATTCATGGTAGCCTATGTCATCGAAAGTGTTTTGGCACTGGCAACTGTAGTGGACACAAAAAACACGGCTTGCTTTGCATTTTTTCGAATTTTCTGCCGAAATTTCGAAAATGCTCATAACATCAGAAAAAAGTTTGGATTAAAAACCCGACTACAGGCAATAACTAAAGAAAAGGATTGAAGCGCCAACCATACACATGGCACATGTACAATCTGCAATAAACCTGCATCCACAGCTTTTCCAGATGTGCTTACACATAAAGACTTGGGATATGAGCAGTTGTTTCTTTCCCGTGATTCCTCACAAGCTCTGCTCAGCTTGCTACGTGAAAGACACACAACGTAGTATCTTAATCATGTTCTACACAAGGATTCCCATGCAGGAGCATCTCTTGTGGGCATTCGCATCACCTCTTCCATTCTGTGAAACCTAAAAAACAAGCCAGTGCTAACACGACTGATGAGCATCATCCTGTCAGAGACGCCAACTGCTTCATCCCCGTATAGAAGAGCTGCAATTTTTTTATTGATGCCTCAAAATGTGGTCAATTATTTCCTGTTAATTTTCTTTTCCATATTCCGAATGCTGCCAAGCACAGAGTGACAGAGTGGGGAGTGCAAGAGAAATGAGAATGTAGCAAACAGCTGCGGACTGCAAGAGCGCATAAAGCAAGTCAGTTAGACAGATGATATAACGGCTTGTTTTATATTCAAGGAGCTAGTAATCCATCCATAGTTTGCTTCAGTTCAGCTTAGACATGCACAGTAAGATGCTCACATAAGTGTTCATAAAAATGAAACCCTACATCTATTAACTTCCATCACCCAGTAAGCAGCAGAGTGCAGATTTAAGATACCCAAGAGCGTGACGGTGCTCATGGACGCTTTTATGAGCTCATAAAGGGGCTCTTATTTATTTATCAGGTGAGCTGACTACTGACTATGATACACAGTGTATAATTAAAGAGGGCAGAACGGCTCTCCTCCCAACACAACGACACGGCACATACCACTGGTCCCAGGGGTCTAATTAACCCTAAAGAGCTGGTGATTCTTATAACAAAGGCTCCGACCAGGTAGGTCAAGAGGTTGACAAATACATGGGCAGTTATGGACACGGATTTGGGCTCTGACCTACAGAGACGACATAGCCCAAAGGAGGGAGAGACAAATCGATCACAGTGAATGGGGCTGCCCTTGTATGTATATCAGACATTCATAGAGTACTAAGCCAAGTTCACACAAACCCCATATAACACACAGCTGCTATGACCTTTTCACACCAACACCCAGAAAACATATCGTTTATGCACTGATGTCATGTTTCTAACCCCCTTAAGGTCCCTCACTGCTGTAGGCTGACAGCATCCAGTTAGACCAGCATGAACAGAACACAAATAAAAGAGGTTAAGAAGTGGAAAATCATTTAGCAGTGTTACTAGGAGTGATTTGTTGTTTTATCTACGTCAGATCCTAGCAAATTGCTTATTTGTACTAACATGAGGTTTTGTTTGTTAGGAAGAACACAAAGCGTTTCTGGATAAGAGCATCTGATTAATGCTGTAAATGTAAATTATGGGGTGTCTTATATTGACAAAAATGATATCTCAAAATTTTCTCGAGGTTTTGACGATAACGATAATCAGTCGATACTTTGCAGCCTTCGCAAATGTGTAAGCCTTACATTAGACTAACTTGCATTTTGTAATAGGATATTAATCGTCGCTTTCTAATGACATCAATTGAAATAAGATTGATGGGAACTGAAATGTTTTTAAAGCGTTTCATTTCTTATCCGCTTAGGAATCCACTCGCGGGAAAGCCAGTGGCTAGTCGACAGTGAGACCGACTGAGCCACCAAGGTCTTATGTCATTAATTAAAGAATTCCCTCTGGGATCCAAGAATTTTTCTCTGAAATCAATAAAGTATCTATCTATCTAAAACTGAAGGTTTCAGGAAAAAACTAAAAATACACGGTTTGTCATTTTCTTAGCCAATTTCCATTGTGATGTTTTTTAACATAATCGCAGATTCCGATTTTCTTCAATTTTATAAGTGAAAGCATTCAGAAATCTTTCTGTTCACGGAAACTTTCTAACAATGCTAAAAATTATAGCAAGGGCTTCAGGCTCTCACTAGCTTTATATTTATCTTCGTTGCTTTGTTAATTTGGTATAATTCCATATATTTAGCAGGGTGATGCTGTTTTAAATGTTGTATTAAATTCGTTGCTTCTCCACTGCTTATTTTTGCTATAGACATGACTCTGAGAGCTTTTCCACTGTAGACATGGTTGTGACCAAAATATATACAGAGAGACTATTAAGTGAACTAAGTAGCACTCAAAAGTCAACTGAAATCTAACAAGAACATACATTAGTAGAGGTCTCGTAAACAAGCCTGAGCCGTGTTTAATGCTCTGTATAAGCATGAACTGAATTCTGAATTATTCATTCCTTCACTCATTTTCTGATCCACTTAGTTACTGCCAGTCATTCCAGTCACCAGCATTGCAGCTCTAGTAAAAATTGTACTGCATAAAGTGCAGAAGGTTTCATATTTTTTGCGTGAAGCAGAAAATCTGAGTTGTACCTGTTCGTGACTGTACATTTGATCAAAAAAGTTTGCCATAATCTTCATATTTTGCACGGTGGTTAGTTTTCGGATGGTGAAATAAGTCGGTGATCGAGCTGAATTAAACAGAAAACGATTTCCAACATCGTTTGCAGATTGCCTGCTGATTTAGGCTGGTGGTGTCTGTATTTTGTCTCTTAGTGCTATTTGTTCACTCATTTTTAATTTCAGTCATGCACTTTTCTGGAGAATGTTTATAACAGTGAGTGGCATACTCGATAATTCGATTATATTATTTTAGATGATACATATCGCACATTCTCAAGTGTTACTTATTAAAAAAGAACGAGCTTTTTTAATGGTAAATCGAACCCAAATGACTGTGTGAGTCTAACACGTAACAAGTGACACTGCAATGATTCCAAGGATCTGTTGGGAAGAGCAGCAACCTGTTGTCATTATTTTCCAACCCAGTGTAATCAAGCGGCGTTATTTCAGACACTAAATAGCACATCAACTGCTCTTTTGACCCTCAAGCTTCAAATTCAATATTGGGTGAGAAAAAGGAGGGGGCTTGTAATTTTGCTTTTCCATTTCACAAATGCAAAAACATCACTAATTATTTTCGAGCAGGATCCGGACAAGTAGTTTAAATCACTGTCACCTACGTGGATCATTATTTGCCTCTTATTACAGAGCCACGTGAAAATTCCCTCTGGATCTAAAGGCAAAGCAGTAATTCTGCATGGATCAAAGTAAGCCCAGCTCTTAATCCATAAAAAATGGACTGCTGCGTTGGCAGTATGTGGTTGAAGTCAATAATATCATAAAGCTGAGCAGTTAGTATGTGTAACTGGCCAGGGCTGCATTTATACTGCAGGTAACTCATCCAAATCAGATTTGTTTTGATTTTTTGTGCACGTTTTCTTTTTTAATGTTCCCTGCATCCAACACTAATCTGAGCAGTTCATGCTCATAAACAACCCTGTTTGTAGGGCTATGTAATATGTATCATCCTCTCTATTCATTCATTCATTGTCTTACATTTAATGTCTTCATTGTCTTATCCTAGTCAGGACAGGGAACAAGGCAGGAACAACCCTAGACAGGACACTGCTGAGAGTGCAGAGTCAGATACAAGCGAGCATATGCTGCTATCGTTCTTTTTAACGGTAACGGAAACATGTTCTGCTAGAAGAAATCAGAAAATCATGTTCACTCCGTGGAGGCAAAAAGCACAGAGATTCATAAGGGCCCTAGTATAAAGACACGTCCAGCACTTAAATACACTGCTTACAAAATCGAGTAGATATTTCATTATGGAGTATATATATATATATATAACATATATGTATATTATTCATTTATTTATTATCTTCCTCTTAATCCACAAGGTGCCCACCCAACAACTCTGGGCGCAAGGGCAGGAAGACGGGACACCAATCCATCATTGGGCGTGCACACCAACACACCCACCCACCCACACACACACACACACAGTCATGCACACAGTCACACACTAAGTGCCATTTTAACCCATTTGGGGATCTGGTGCTTTAACTCGCCTACTGATGGGATGTGATGTAGGCAGACAGAAATAAAGTAAAAAATTTGGCAGTTAATGGGTTAAAGTCACCATTTAACCTAACACGCATGTCTTTGGACTGTGGGAAACTAGACAACGGGAGTAAACCCATGCAGTCACGAAGAGGAAATGCAGACTCCACCCAGAAAGGACCCAGGCTGTTCCATCCTATATATATATAATGATATTTCATTTTGAAGTATTTCTTAATTTTTGTGAGCAGTATATCTCGTGCTATACACATCACCAAACACCTCTTAATTTAATTAAGGTTCGATCCGTTACACTGTGCCATGCTTCTATGAACATGTGACAACTTCTCACGGACAAGACACACTAATTGACCTTTATTAATGTCCCCTTGCCAGTCATTGACAGTTAAGGTACAATCACGCCTACTTCTCCTGACATATTTCTGTCAAACAATGG
>JAUZSV010060700.1:0-14862 GCA_034780495.1 Parotocinclus cesarpintoi
CTGAGCAGGACACATAGCACTGGAGGGCAACCACACAAGTCTGCACTCCATTTCAGGCTTCATGAGCCCACCTGCCAGCCTTTTCTCGCCACAGAATTCACTCACACGGACAAGCTGCTCAACTCCTTGATTGTATTAAATATCGCATGACTTATCTCAGTCTATCAAAACCAGTGACCTGTGTTTGATGAGAAAATCAAGTGGCTGATATCTCTTGAACAATTAACAATACAGTTTGCCTATCTGCAAAAGAAGAACGCATGACTAAGACAACAAGTAGCAGGTCTTTCATCGTGAGTCACATACAGTATATAATCTAACTAGTGCTACAACAATCCTATAGCAAGCACAAGTATCAGACAGATTTTGGATGGATATTACTGTATCACTTCCACGCATTTAGCTTTATGTTGTTTCATTAGCAAATGACCAGTGGGACCAAGACTTTTATAAAAGAATGTAGAAAGTCCGCTTCTTGATAGATCTTTTTTAGTAGGGGTTGCACGACTAGTAATTTTTACTACTCGTCCAGTCATGTTTTCCATAGACAAAGCAAAAGAAACCTCTGGAGGTCCTTACTTTTAGCTTTTTAATTTGCTTGGTTAAATGCTGATTGACAAAATCAAAGAATATGTCAAATCGTATGTGACATACATACGCGGTCTATAAATTAAATTTCCAGCTTTAGCGCTTCCTTAGGCTACACTACTAAGACAATGCAAGTCTTTTTCATTCATATAGATATTCTTTTTTGAAGGCTACTTTATTACGTGTTTTACGTGCAGCACTGTTGTGTTTATATGTTCCAGGATCTTTTCACCTAATGCCCACTTGCAGAATCATGGCACGCTCTGTGTTCCCTTACCTGATGTTTTCCAAATTAACCACCGCTGTGCAGATGACTGTAGAATTGGACTTGACTTTCCTGAAGTATTTCCAGACAAACAAAGTTTGATTTACACAGTGTTTTTAAGAACAGCTTTTTACCTTACTGTCTTCCTGAATCCTTGGTACTGTATATAGTCGACTACAACATAACATGGCTAGTGGGTGTTGTAGACGACTAGTCGATGCAACCTCTACTTTATATAAGATTTTTCATCAAATCCTTTGGAGAGAACACTGAATTATTATTCAGTGGCTTATGTATGTCCTAAATTGTGCTGTAATCTTTACTGTCCTCCTCCAATTTAAAATTTTGGTCGCACCAATGGGTGTAGACCTACAGAGCACATGCCCTCAACATTGGATGTTCCACAACAAACAGACATTCCTTAAGCCTTCATGGCCTTTATTTGAGTTCAGAGACTTATAAAATGATTTTCTCAATACCAAAAATAAAAGTTTGAACCAAAATATACGTAAAATTTCATCCAAACCAAATCAGCTTACATTTGTACATAGAAGCTCCACATGAAATAATGTTGACACTAGGCGAAATAAGCAAATCAACCATGCTGACTTGAAACCGCTTTATTTGCTTGTAAGTTAAAACTCTATTGCTGATTTATGATTCATCAGATTAATTAATGATGCAAGCAACTGCCAAAACTTATTTGACTATCTTCCAATTAAATGTAATTTAATAAACTAATAACTATATTTAAAATGTGTGCACTTCCTTAGATCCTGAACTAATTATATCCTTCAAACTATGGGTGTTCCTCATCAAGTATGTCATTCATTTTGCAAAAAAAAACCACTCCAAAACACTAAATTCCAAGAATCAGGTACCCATTTAAAATAGAATTTCAATATTCCACTTATCGGTGTCTATCAACTCGTTTTATGCTTCAAATACACGGCTATGATTAGTGAAAAAGTAAGTCTGTGGAAAGGCACCCATGTACCAGGTCTGGTGCATTGTATAATCACATTCTACTGTGGCATTTGAGGAAGATGGACTTAAGAAGCACTTAAAAGTAAGTAAGCACTTAAAAGTTCGGCTCCACTTTGTGGGGAAAAAAAACAAAAAGACAAAATGTAACATGTGGAAAATGATCTGTTGTAAAGGAAGATGCACCTCCAACATGGCAAAACACCTAAAGCACCAGCACAATATAGAGCTTCAAAAGTGTTCAATGCTTGCCTGACTTGGCCTGCTAACCCAGATACTGCATCAGAGTGCCACACATTAACTGTTCAGTAGGGTGTATGGTTACCCAAGACTGCCAAAACACACTGACAGTGATGGGGCATGGAAAGGATAAGACTGTCTAGCAGTTCTTGTGGGATCCTCTTTGTATTCATTTCGAAATATTCCCTCATTTTTGGGAGCAGTGTATCAAGTGTGAAGATGTGCCTAAATAATCTGGCGACAAAATTATGCAGGTACCAGGACAAATGATGGCACAAACAAACCAAGAACAGTATCCTCTCATTATCCATTTAAAGCCAACCCTGTGCTCCACATACCAACCGCTGTTCCAAAAAATCTCGTTGAATTTGACAGTCCTCCAGTTACAATAGCAAGAAAACTAAATTTTGCCTCGATTTAAGACTCCAGCTCTTCTTTATAAGTTAAGTGTGGCAGCAATGTGGCAAAACATGCTTCTCATTAATCTGTGGATTTATACATGAATAATGACATGTGCACATGTATACAGTTAGAGGTCATTCATCAGGAGGTTTAATATCTCTTAATTTAAGTGAACACTGCTCTACTATGTACAAATCAGCTGTAAGGGAGAAGATGGAGTGTCAAACCCTCCACCCAAAAAGCAATCTTGTCCTTAAGAGCAGAGCTACTAATCTCTTAACAAAATTTAATGAGGAACACTAAAATCACCAGATTTAACAACACTGATGTTGTTTAACAGAATTCTACTGGCAAATCCTGTGACTTGAGGTAATATTGTGGCAATACACTGTAAGTAAATAAAGCTGACAAATTACTGCATAAGTGATAAGCGAACACTGGCAGAGCTCCAACTCACTAGCTCATTTTCTCTCCCTTTCTGGCTCTTTCTCCACCCCCTCCAAAACATCCCATACTGTAAAAACTCTTTTGGTTTTGTCTGTTTAAACATATTGACAAAAATCGAAGTAATTTGAAACAAATGAGTGTGTAAGGTATGTCGTACATGCAAGCTCGAAGTCTTGCCCCCAGCTGTTGCAGAGGTAGCACTGCTGTCTATTTATTATTATGCAGAGCTAAATGAACTGACAGAGAAAATCGAAATGCATTCCAACCTAATGATAATGGAGTCGCCGTGTACGACAGGCCCACAATTCCTCATTTTACTACCCCGCATTTGCATTTTACTTAACGTGAAAAATGTTTCGGCACTGCGGAGGAAAATAAATTTGAAGAGCTCTGTGTATGACTCGCTGATTAGCCGCTGCTAGATAAACCCAGTCCTTGACAAGGACAAATTAAATAACAACCTTAAAATATGCTAAATATAATCATGAAAGTAAGACAGTCTAATTAAAATTGTCCATTTTCTTCATCAAGCCTGCACGACAGTTTTGGACTCCTTCTTAAAACAAGGTGCACAAATTCTAAAAGGCTGAAAAAGTCTTTTAAAGGGGCCAATATTAAAGGGAAAAGACAAAACTTGTCTGTTATTGGTGTGCTTGGTTACAAAGCAGTGACTTTTAGATAGACCACTGAGTGGAGAGTGAAAGGGTAAAAAAAGAAAGATATAGCCTCAGGTTTGGATCAAATAGGACTGTGGCGACAGAGAGCCAAAGAGAGTGAGTAAGACAGTAAGAATTTGCATGCAGATATACGAGCGGGGACTTTATGCTCAGCCTTAATAGTCAGGGACAGTTACATTTGGCATGTCACATACTCAACTGTGAGGATGTTATTCAATACAAGACAGAGAGAAAAAGAGAAGAGCGAGGTCTAGAGAAGAAGGACAGAGAGAAGAAAGCTAGTAAAGACAGTAAGCAGTACCAAAAGAAGTGTTCTGTCATTCATCACAAGCAGACATATCTGATCAAGCCCTCAGAACACGATAACAAAAGCAACATCATCCACATCATGGCAGACAAACCGTGGAAATTAGCTGCTGCAAAAGGAAGCCTGGCTGTGAAACTGGTGCTAGACGCAAGCTCTATTTTCTTTACTTCCTACACTACATTCTGCTGTCAGCAGAAGAGCAGGGTTATGGTACAAAACCCGGCCCGGATCATGTTTGTTGTTAAAGCTCCAGATTATGCAGCTGATAAAGCCCGGTGCACAGCAGAGGGACCAGAGAAAAGGAGACAGCCTGCCAGGGGTCCCAGTCTACTGCCCCCTGCCCACTAAATCTTATTCACCCAATCAACACCAGATATTCACTCGCACTCCCTCTCCCAGTCCACCCATGGGTCCCAACTGTTTGCCTAAAATGTGAGTAACTTGAGTAGAGTAGATTTTATTATATCCCTAGAGCTACTGTCAAAAGCTAACCTGACAGATTGCACACTAGAAGCTTGAAGGCTGCCCTAAGCTTGGCTTCCCATCACCTATTTCAGAGTGTGAAAACAGCATGGCAGTGCTTCAAGAGCACACATGCTCTATTGGACTCACATGGTTTTCCACATAAAGTTAATCTGGAGCCAATGTGTGAGGAGGTTGCTACTGGCATCAGAAACACCTATGCACAAATGAAACCACAGTATCAGACTGATTCCTCTTTTTAATGTTTTTTGTAACCACAATTTACCTTTGAAGTCATTAGTTTTTATGTTTGTTCATGTACAAGTACAACTGAGTGTGCAACAAAACCTGAGTGTACTACAAAATAAAAAAAGATTTGCAGAGTTCTATCACAATATTATGTGATACTCTAATGGCTGATAGACTCGCTGTTCATTATATCAGGTTCTGCTTACTATATAGATGCCCTTTTTAGTTCTACAATTACAAACTGTAGTCAATCTGTTTCTCTGCACACTTTGTTTGTCCCCTTTACTCTGATTTGTAATGGTCAGGGCCACCATAGATCAGGCAATATTTGGGTGGTGGGTCATTCTTTGCACAGCAGTGACCACCAGTGCAGTGGTGGTGGTGTTTTAATGTGGGTTGTGGTAAATTATGAAAATTTCTGATTGAATCCGAAACAGCCGTGCTGTTTACTATTTACTCACTGTAGACTTTAGTGCTTACAGGATGCTGTCTACAACATGCTGAACATGACATTTGGCTGGATGCATATTTTGAGTCCAGCAGTCACAATGACGTGTTTTTAAAACTCCAGCAGCACTGCTGTGTCTGATCCACTCATACCAGTACAACACACACCACCACAATATTAGTGTTACTGCATTGCTGAAAATGATCCACCACCCAAATGCCTGATCTGTGGGTGTCCAGAGATGTTTCTATCCACAGCGACTTACATCTGATACAAACATACAATCCAAGCAATTGTGAGTAAAGGTCATTGCACATGGAACGAGGGTGGACAGAGGTGGGACAGAGGTGGGATTTGAACCCTGAACCATAGTCCAGTACCTTAACCACTGTCTCACCACAATCTCACAGTTCATATATGAAGTACTTGGTGGTGGTAAGCAGAACAACATTTGATCTCAGTCACGTGTATAAACAACTTTGAACAGTACATACCTATTTTTTTGGAAATAGTGCCCTAAACCTAGGACGTCTGGCATTAAGCGTAAAAGCACCACCTCCCTTCACCTCCTCCTCCACTTTTAATCATATCTACAGGACTTCTTGTATTACGCTTAGAACTTAGTTAGTTTATACTTTTAAAAACACCCCACCCCACTGTATAGCAAATAACTGAGTAGCAGAAGAAAACTCAAAATCAATAATGATTAGCAGTTCCTCTGGATCAGGGGTAAGAGACAGATGCTAGAACAGCAGTTCCTGAGGATCTGTACCTTTGCCTGTGCCCAGTGAGATCCGAGATAGGGTCTGGACACCCACACACACCAGCCATAAAAAGCACTGATAAATGAAGCGAATAACATCTGGGCAATATATTGCTAGGAAACCTTGGGTTGTGGTATTCATCTGGCTGTTCCTTTGACATGTACCACCCATCTAAAAAATGTTGCACACCAAGTACACCCCTTCATGGTTACAATATTCCCTACTGGCAGTAATGGTAGTAATTCACCCTGGTCTCATATCCGATCAAGCATCTCAAAAAGTCCATGGACTCTCATAACTTATAAGACTTGGATCTGCTGCTAACATATGGGTGGCAGATACCACAAAGAAACCTTCAAAGGTCTTGTAAAATCCTGTCTCAATTGGTCAGAGCCTTGGCAGCATAGGTCAGGGTTCTACAAATGTCTGGCAGTGACCATAATGAGTTTAAAATGTAAATGCTGTGATCGATTTACTGGAAGAAGTCCCACTGTTGGTATAGAGTCTATACACGAACTAGGCTACAGGAATCAAAGAAAAACACAATGGTTTTCATGTAGATTACCAGACATTCTGCTGTTTAGCAAATGATGGTGCCATCTAAAGACTGAAACGCAATACCAGAAGCCTGTATTTGTGTGATTATTCAAATGAGTCACAACTGCATTATCAGTACAAACACGGAAAACAGCAGGACCCAAAATGGACTCGTGTAATACCCTAGGTCCTTGAATTCATCAACATCATTAGCATGAATGGGATCTCCTTGCACAGAGAGCTTTCTATAATACCTCTGATTGTAAAGGCTTACAGACAATGCAAGCTGTGCATTTCCAAACAACCTAGTTTAAACCCTTACGTATAAAACAGACTGATTCAGTATTCATATCGTATCATATTGTACACAAGACTCTTAGTCAAGCAGGCCTGTACAACCAGCCACAAAGTATATATAAAGTATATACAGTATATGACTCAGTTTAAAGCATCTTACACAAAATAAGCTCACTAAACAGATCAAGCAATACAATACTTGCAAAAAACACAAGACATGAATAATAATAAGGCATTGATATTTGTCCAAGGTGCTTGTACATTAATCTCCTGCAAGTAACATTACTGAATGAGCACTGGATTGACAGGTTGCATCAATAAACATTACAGTATATTAGCTGCTTATTTAGCTTATCACTCCTCAACAATCTTTTTCCCTTCTGCCCCCTAGCTGCCTACAGTCCAAGCCTCTTTATAGCCACAGGCGGGCCAAATTAATGGTGATATCATTTATAAAGCTGTGGTCTTTCACTGTTAATTACTTTGTGTAATTTCTGCTCCAATATTCATCAGCTGCCTCTTTTGACAGACATAGCGGTATTAAAACCCAGTATGTAATTCTATGAGCTGCACAGCAGTGTATATAATGAGCAATAAATCAACTTTCATTTACTGTCTATAGCAAGCTATTAATCTGTGTTACAGAGACTGTAACACCAATGCCAGCTGTCTCTCAACACCGTGCACTCACAAACGTCGTCAAAAGTTCTATATATTTCATGGATATGAATGCACCGCACCACCACAGCACAAAGAATTCAAAGATGCCCAACAAAAGTTCAAATATAGGTAGCATCTCATTAGCTATAAACTTTTCCTGTAAAACTTTATTGCCATACCTTCTGGTAAGACCATTTGAATGCATCCGAGTGCCTGAACAGTATCTTCACACCCTGTTTGGAGCTTATTTGGAAAGGTAAAGTGGCACAAGGTAATGAAAGTAAAGTCTTTAAAACGCACAGATTTTAGAGCTGACAAAAGAGTAACCAAAAGCTGATGGGGACATCAGCCTAGAAGTTCAAAATCATTAAGCCACAAAAAGAACTACTCTTTATATCTGCCTAATCCAGTCCTGTTTGGCTGGGTATCCAGGGATTTACTGGCACCACGTGCAAGAAGAGAACCAAACAACACAGCGACAGTCCATCGCAGGTTCTAACATTTTTCAGAGTCTACTGGCATTGTGCATTCCAGCATTCCAGCTGGCACATGGCACTGTGCTTGGTTATCTTGGGCATATGTGAGGTTATTCAGCCACAAAAATCATTCAAAATGCTCTAAAAGCATTTGGAACTCAGGGGTAAGTTTCAACTACACAATAATGTCACTTACGTTGGACCAAGCTCTAAGTAGTCGGAAATATAACAACCCAAATTGTTTTAAAAGTGGCACCCTATAACAGTGCCACAATATCACAGTACTTCTCAGTATGACTCATTTTACTTTCAGTGTTGGTCTATAAAAATATTATAGCTGCTTTTATGAACCAATAGGCATGGCTCCACATGACCCACCAGTTAGTTTGGGTGTCCATATTCTTTTGGTTATGAAGTTTTATTCATCACATCTATAGACACCAAGGTTCAAGTCCAGATACTGCCAGTATGGAGCTAGCATGTTCTATGTGGGTTTATTCCAGGAACTTTGGAAGGTTTCTAGGTTTTACAGGTTTCCTCCCATTCCAAACACGTGCATTTGCTCAACTGGCGTTTCGAAATTGTCCCAGTGTGAAGTGTGTAACAGAGAGATTAAATATCATTTTTTTCTTTCCAGAAATTTGAACAATCTGATAAAGATAAAGTAACATGCAGGAAACAAAATTACCAAGAGCGTTTATCGCACAGATACATTTCAATTTACAGCATGTGTATTTGCATGCCTCCATCAAAAGAGAAACGTTCTAGACTAGAATCCACACTGCAGTTTTTCAAAAGACTGCACACTAAAGCTTCCCTGTGGCGTAGACTTATTCTTCTCTGTTATAAAAGTCTTTTGCTTCGGGTAAAGCAAGCAGAACCCAGCGGGTTACGCTGAGCCCGACTGTGCCCACATTAGAAAGGCACTAAAAGTCCTGGTTCCCCAAGGTCACTTAAAGAACATCAAAACTTTGACCAAGGCAGCTGTTGAAACAAAGGCTGAACTACAATCACCAATCAAAAAACAACCACTCCCCAAGGGATCTGGAGAGCTTCACTGTTCGCTGTGGGAAGCTCCTCTCCAGCAGAGGGTTCAGGAGAAGCGATGAACACCAGAATCAATAGTGTCTGAGGATCATACACAGCTAAGAGCAACAGACGCAATACATGTTGACTTACAAAGGCTGGGCAATTTAAAATGCTCTAATTGAGGAAGGTGGAACCTTTTGTAAGTCTGTGGAAACACACTAGAAGCAAACAAAGTGGTATTAATCAACAAAAACAGACATAGATAGCATACTAGTCATTGAATGGTTAAAGTATTACAGTGCAATAGGTTTCCAATTCATGTGAATGCTGTCTAATGGTTTTCATTCATGCTACAATAGTCCAGTTATAGACAATGATGGGAGAATGGAGAAGAGTGTTGCCTGAAAATGAATAAAGGAAGAACACATGCCTGGGCATGCACATAAGCCACAACTATTAGTTCCAATTCAATCTGCCTGAAGGCTGCAGTTGAGTCTGTGGAAAAAGATAGATCATTGCTTTAAACGAACATTTACATCTGAGCAATACGGTCAGTGGGAACATAATATCCATATCCTCATGCACTATCCCACATTCTGTCAGACATTTATCCTCATAACTTTCCTCATTACATCCCATGCATTTACCATTTACTGCTGCCTGAACATTACAACTTCCTTGTAAGTGTTCTATTGCTGAAACATAAGCTGCCACAATAGATGTTACAATCACTTTAAAATGATGATGTAACTCCCTTAATGATGATGTTAGTTAACCCATCATTCAAGCTTTTACCAAAGTCAACAGGTGATCTGTTCCACCTTAAATACTGTTTCCAACTGCAAAAACACATAAAACATCTAAATCAGATGCCCCACAGAATTAATCTTTAGATATTTACTATACTATCAAATCCACCAAGTTTCTTCACATCTGGGAGTTGGCTGTACCTGAACAAAGCGCAAAACAGACACTACAGTTACATGACAGCTTCACACCACAAGCGTTTTTTTGGCATCCTGATCCTCACAGAGCATGCTTCCAGAGAGGGAAGTCCACAATCCGAGTCTTTCCATTCCTACACTGCTGTAACAATTGCTTTCACACTTTCACCAAGCGAAGCATTCAGATGGGAGTGTGACTTGTCCATTACAGTAAAAAGCCTTCTTTGCTCAGTCGGCTGCTGAGTAACTCATTACAGTGCTTTGGTCAGATCAAGCTAAACGGGCATCATAAGCCTCAGAGGCTTTCAAAAGAGCTGAATAAAAGAGGGCCCAGAGACATTCCGTCCGAAAGCCTGCTCTTAACTGTAGAACTAAAATGATTTAATAAAAAAACTTGCATTGTCAGTCCAAAATGTGTGATTTAATAAGGCCTTAGAGTACTGAAGCGTGGTGACCAGGTTTCCTTCATATTCACAGAAAAGGTCAAAAAGAGCAGTGAGAAGAGGGAGGTCACATACATTCCACTGTACTCTCAGACAGCTTCATTAGAACCCTGCTATGCACATTCACACCTCCCTGTGATTGATAATTAAATTTTGATGTTGAGATGGGCAGAACTGTGTGTAAGGTAGCCCCCTTTCATTCATAATTGATTGGCAATTATTCTCCCGATTATCAGCATGCTGCATGAGCCAGTGTTTCAGCTGAACTGTTCCAGCAATCGCAGCTGAATCTAGTGCACCGGTTAATGTGTATGACAGATCCACGGACCCCCCAACAGAGGCTTACCATGAGAAAACCTAAGAAATATGAAGAGTTAAACTTGACCCATGCTTTACAATACAGCCTGCTGACTTGAGCACTCATTAAAACTATGCTGTCCTATTCTTATATCTTCACTTTCCCTTTACTGTCCTGCGGTGCTGTCAGAGGAGAGAGACATAAAAGACAGAGAGGCCTCAAAGAGAAAATGGGTTAAGAACCTAACACCAGCAATCTCATCAGACAAAGTAAGAATTAAAAAGGCAAACCACTGACAGTTTCAGTATTCAAAGCCGCTTCATGAGTCTTTATGACCACTGCATGAGACACTTGGATGTAGAGCAAGGAGGTGATAGCGCATCCTTACAAGTGCATTTTATGTGTTTGAGCTATGTACAAGATAGGAGGGTGATAAAAGTCTGTAATGGTTCCAAGATTTCAAAAATGATTATCTAGACATGGAGGCTTGGGCTTTAATTTATCTATTTAATGTCGCTTTCAGCTTCATTGGCTGTTCACGACATGAACAAGGGTACATCAATACTAATCAGTCACATTCACACCAAGCCAATTTAGAGTGATCAGTTAACCTAATGCATGTCTTTGTACTGGGGGTGGAAACCAAAGTATGCAGAGAAAACCCATGCGGATACAGGGAGGACATCCGAACTCCACACAGGTCGAGATCAAACCAGGGATCTCTGGAGGTGTGAGCTGACCATGCTAACCCCATGCCATAAAATATTATTCAAAAATAAAATTAGCAGTAATATTTCTTTTTTTTTTTTTTCCTTGAACAAGACAAAGGTGGCATGTTGGTGCAGTGGATATTGCTGTCACCTCATATTCCTGAGACCCCAGTTCAAGTCCTGGCTTCGACAATCTGGGAGGGGTTTGCATATTGTTTCAGAGTCTATGTGGTTTTCTTCCAAATAATCCCATTTCAGTCGACAATTTAAAAGTATTAAGTTAACCGACTTTCCTAAAGTGTCCCAATGTAAGGGTGTTTGCACATGTGTCTTTAGCCCTGTGCTGCTTTTTTACCCCAGGAAATCGAGTTATATTCTAGTAACATTTTTGATTTATCCCAACCAATAAGTGAAATAAATGCAAAACCGTCTATAATTAACAGTCTACAATAATATAAATAAAGTCATTAATGTTACAAATTATTGGTTTATCAGAGTTTACAACAGCCTGAAAATGGGAACTACAGGATTATTCAGCATGTGGATCCATGTGTAATGAAAGCATGGCAAACAGCTGGCTAAGCACATGCCTCGCAAACAGCCCATTAAATACAAAATACTAAAATGAATTATTAAAAATTACTACAAAATATCACAAATAAATATAAACCAATCTGCTCTCAACATATTGACTCAGTACTGGTAAGCTAGAATATTACTGGCTCAAACAAGCTAGTTATTCTGTTTGCGCGTTATGGACTGTGTGGACCAAATTGGTTTTGCAACCTTGGCTGCCTATCCAAAGCAATCAGTGTTTATGAGTTTTGGCCTTAATTAACAGAATTATTATTATGGTTAGTCGGTGCATTGGCTGCCATGGAATATCTCCTAGCTAGTGAAATGAGTTACATAAACATCTGGTTTAAACCTATAAACAATGGGCATAGATTATATACTGTCAGTAAAAATCTGACACCATGTGTCTTTGTTTTGTAATCATCTATCTTTCATTCATTCCTATTTAGCCAGTGGCACAAACTGGCAGGAATGTGCTGGTAATCAATTCTTAACCATATGGCTAATGTACAAGTGGGGTGTAACTGCAACATGACAAAAGGAGCACAATGTTATTGAGACACCAGTGTCACTGAGAATAAGAGCTAATTTATACTTCTGTGCATGCATTTCTAGGAACAGCCAATAAATTTTTTTTTATTTTTAATCCCAATATTATGTCAGTCCATGTCAGCTTTATAGTTATTTTAACATAATGAACTCAATAGTTTCTTCTTGACGTGGAGTGGGGTTACGGTATAATAGAGAGCATCAGAATAATTAAGTGCAAACATTGCTTGGATGTCAATCAGTGGCAATTGCTCTAAGACTGCAAGGGAAGCTCAGCTTCCCCTAAAATGTCAAAAAATAAGTGATCAAATATATACTGTTGTGTGTACATGTCATTGACTAAATACTTTTGGACGCTCAGCGTCTCTGGGGGTCTATGGGGCAGTGGGCTGGGCTAAAATGTTAAAATTTTCATTCTGTTCTAAGTTGAGAGGACACTAGTCAAGTCCCTGGAAAAGACGACAGAGTCACAGATCATTTTCTTGAAAAGGAACGGAGGGTAGAATTTATAAATAAACCGACACATTTTATGATTTTATGAACGAAATTGAGCATCCCCTCCTTGAAAGACCAGCATCCGCCACTGATGTCAATATATCACAAGTATTCACATACAAATGATTTGTACACAAAGATGTGTCTCAACATGACACAAGAAACCAACTACTCATTTAAAAGTGTGTAATACAAGGTTTATTTGGGTGACCTTTCTGAACTTGTTTTTGATAACTGTTTATTTGTTAATTGCAAGCATGTAACAATAACAAGGCTTTTTGCCCAGAGAACTGCCACACACTGGATATCTTCTCTTTTTTTGGACCATTTTTTCTAAACCCTAGAAATAGCTGTGTGAAAATCCCAGCAGATCATCATTTTCTGAATACTCTGCCTAGCAACAACAACCATGCCACATTCAAATCCACTTAAATCACCTTTCTTCTGCATTCTGATACTCAGTTTAAACTGGTTGTGTTGACCATGTGTACACTGAGTTGCTGCCATGTGACTGGATGATTAGATATGTGTGTTAACAAGCAGTGCTTAATAAACTAGCCGGTGTGTGTATGTTTACCCTCGTTGTACCTCTTTTTAAAAAAAATGTAATTGCATAATTCAGAGATCAATACATTTGAATAGATAAAATAAAGTTATATATCTCCCATTATGAATGTGATCAACATGACTGCAGCCTGTGTTTTATAATGTTTTAGTTTTTGTCAGTATAATGTAGCATGTACATGTCTTTCAGATACCCATAAACTTTCTGTCCGTGTTGTGACACAGATATGTATACATGCATCTTCGCAGACATATGAATCAGCCTTGAGAAAGGGCAAAGGCTTTAATGATAGAAGTTTATTTTATTTCAAAGTATTCAGTTCGAGGGTGGGAGTGGGGGGCAAAGCAGGTCACTTTACAGCTCTTTCATAAGCACTGTCCTTCCTGTTGGTTCAGCTGGATCAGCACTGAGAACTCAGAAAGCCACCTCCCATTCGTCTCACTTAACCCTGCACACACTTTTTCTGAGCCTGAAATGGTTACCCATTCTGTAACGTTAATCCTCACTCTCATTAAGTTCTCTCCTTCGCATTTACATAGAAGCTATGTGCCAACTCTGAACACATTTGCAAGTCTTCATAGAGGCAAGAGAGAAGAGAGATGAAAGTTCTTTTGTTTGCAAATCATGTTTGTGTGCTGTTAATGCCAGTGTTAAGGTGGGAGGCTAGAAAATGAAGGTAAGTGGTTTCACAGGGGCTTGTGGACTGAAGCGAATGAAACAAATACAGAGGTAGTGATTGCACTGGCGCAAGAGGCACTGCCAACAGAGGATCTGCAAGCTCACTGTTACATAACTGCTTAGCCACTATGGACAAATAAACTAAAACATTTCGAACCACAATTATTGGTTTAGAAGCAAAACTGTGGAGGAATGTGTAAGATGTGGCTAAAGAATTACTTTCAAAACTGAGTTCTAATATTAAGTGTTTACAATTTTCAAGTAGCTATATACACAAAAGAGCTTCTTGAATGAGTGTCAAAAGAGTAAATAAAATGATCAAGACAAGTCAATATGCTTAAACGAACATTAGACAAACTCAGAAGCATTGCCGGTTCCCTAAGTAAAGTTAAAAATGTCCTGGTGGCATAATTTTAATCTCACATTTAAAATCTGAAAACTCATACTTTCAGAGAAGGAGCACGAACAGTCAATATGGACATTTAATATACAGTATTTGGCTTATTTGTATGCACTGCCTGATTTAGAAAGGTCAACACACTTTTGTCTGTTCTTGTGACTACTCTCTAATCTCTCCTGTGTTGATGAAGAACTAAGAGAACCTTTAAGTTACCTTTAACAAGGGTGCCAATAATTCTGATGCTAAATGGAGCTATACGTATCCTCGGGATATATACATGTCACTCTTATATACACTCTCTCTCTCTCTCTCTCTCTCTCTCTCTGTCTCTCTCTCTCTCTCTGTCTCTCTCTCTCTCTCTGTCTCTCTCTC